>VYZQ01055866.1:0-36505 GCA_013400655.1 Mystacornis crossleyi
GCCACCCCACTGCAACAAATGAAGATGTAGGAAAACTACCAGGAACATTTCATAGCTTGCCCTCTTGCTATTTCTTTCCGTAATTCTCTGTAATTGGCCTGCAGTCCAAAACTCAGGTTTGGTGTACAGGCCATGCCAAGAAACGTTCCCTGGGGAATATTACTGGATCATTGCTCAGTTCAAGAAGTCCCAAGCATGGAGTCAGGTTGCCATGCATAGTTCAAAGCAGCTTTTCTACAAGAAAAATTGCAATCTATGACTGTTTAGCCCTTGACAATTTTCTAACACTGTACAGTAAAACTTCTTCTATTAGCAGTTATTTGTACTGAAAGTATTTCTTTTCTCTATTAGGCATCTTTATACTTGCAGCATTAGGGAAAGCCACCAGAATAAACACTGCTTTATAAGCCTGTGGAGTTTATGATATGGTTCTGAGCTGGGAAAAATGCTTTGTCTATGCCTTGCCAACTCTGTGGTAGTATAAAGCTGAAGCCAGACATCAAAACATTAACTGAGAGAATGCAAAACAGACTTGACGATATTTCGCACTTACCAGAGGCTTACTCAAATTTGGAGAGGTAAATGTATTTATAGCTGCTTTCAGAAGTGTCTAAACTGAACTGAACTGTGCACAAGTACTTAGTGCTTTCAATACTTAAACTTTAAAGGAAAGAAATAGCTCCATAGATATAATTCAGAACTAAACACTGCCATCTTTGCTGTTATGAGTAATTATTTCACTACCTACCAAGTATTGTACATGTCACAATGAATTTAAGCAGCTGATTCTTGCTGTCTACAACCTAACCTTGATAATTTACAGTTACATCAGACAGGACTGCAGATTTTACCTGACACCTAATTCCTACATCATTGGAACATATTGGAACACTGGGAGGAATTCTCTATGGAGGAGCAACTCACCCCAAAATAGCCTTATTGTGAAGAAAAACTGGAGCACTGGGAGCAGAATCTTGCCTTAATCTACCATCCACAGAGCATGTCTGTAGCGGTGGGGAACTCTGTAACCATGTTGTGACCATGATGACTATGTAGAGGTTAGAGGAGCAGCCACAGTATCTTGTTCCACATGAAACAAGGAGCAGAGACAAATGTAGCTTATAATCATCTGCAAGGGGCTGTTTGGGACAAACAAAACAAAAAACCTGACCATGGCTTGATGCTTGTGTTTTGAATGGATTTCTTTTCTTTTGAAAGAAAACACTGCAGAGCAACTTCTTGTCCTCTACAGTCAGGACAGTACTGCGCTAGGTAGGTTTAAAAATGGAATTCCACCATCAACCTTGAATATATTGTAATATATTTCTGCAAGGTGAATAAAAACAATTCTAATTTTTAAAGAAATATACCTTAAATTATGCCCATTGCTTAGTACAGCTGTGTGTATATAGTGTATTACAAGCACACTCACACTTCAAAAATATCTCAGTGACTTGTGTATATTTTCAAGGTGGTTTTCTTTTGTCTCCTTTTGTTCTGCTTATAATTTTCTCTCTCTATGTATGTCCATGTTCAGATGTCATTAAACCACCAGGTGTCCAAACTTTAGTGACTCTCTTGCCAGATGAGGAAAATACCATTTTTCACATAATTGTACTACACCTTATGCCACTTGTAGCTTGGTTTCCTAAGGCAATGAGGTTACTGTAATTGTGCACTGTGTGTGTATGTTTCTGTGTATGCACAATTTGACTCAGTCTCCTCCCAGTAACCTTCGATCCTGCTGGCCAACCAGTCCAATGTAACAAACACATGGCAGCTTTAGATATTTTTAGTTCCTCCAGCAAGGAAAATGGGCCAGCAGATAGTGAGGAGAAAACCCCCATCAGCTCCCCCACTGAGAAGGCAAAGGCATGGATGCCCTAGATGAGTGCAAAGAGTGAAATGTCCAGAACTGTAGTCCTGGGAAAACAATGGGATTTTGCATCTAATGAGATAGCAGATAACACCACTGCAAGACAAAACCGTAGGAAACCAGACTCCACCACCTCCACAGCTCTTGGATGAGTTGGGCAGCACCTAGACATGGGTTAAGCTTCAGGTTATCTCTTGAGACATGGCCACCGCCACGTTCCTCATTCAGGGGATCCCTAACTCAAGTTTTACATCACTGAAGTCTACTGAACATTCGAGAAAAGTTCCCTGCATCCCTGAAGATGTGGAGCTCTTCTGTAGGCACAAGGGCCATCATGCTTTACAAATTAACCTCTGAGGGTAAATGCCCTTTTCTTTCCTCTTTATTTCAGGTGCTCAGTAGTTTGCTACCTATGCAATGACTGACAATTACAGCACGTTCCAAGCTATGGAGGTAGAGGAGGAGAGAAGAGAGCTCCTTGACCCAGTCTGCCATAGCCAGTGATAGCTATTAATAGCTTAGGCCTACAAATAGCGCACCTGGGGTGCTCAACTCTTTCTGCAGTCCAGGGAACTGACTACATTACCCAGGCTACAGAGACCCTGTGTATAAGCCTGTGAAACATCATTTTTCCAATTCTCTAATCAGCTTGCAACAGCACACCTTCTTTTGTGCTCTTGGGCTGCTTCACCCACAGTCAGAGGCCACGTTGGCTGTTCAGCAGCACAGCTGATCCATCAGTAGGCAGACAAAGCTGGGAAAAGAGCATGCAAGTCCTGCCAACTCCTCAAGCAGCATTACTTCCTCATACCCAACTGGCTGCAAATCGCTCTGTCTTTCTATAATGATGATTATAGTTGGATCAGCAAATGTAGCCTTCCACACTGATCATTTTCCTTGTTGGAATGCCTTGTTCCTATAATAACAATGCCTTCATAAAGCCAGTAGGAAGTGTTCTGGGCTTTGTAAATCATAAGATATCTCAAACTGGGAGGGACTCATAAGGATCATTCAGCCCAATTCCCTGCTCCTCATAGGACTATCTAATGTTAAAATACATGACAGCATCATCCAGACACTATTTGAACTCTGGCAGGCTTGGTGCCATAACCACTTCCCTGCGGAGTCTGCTCCAGCATACAACCATCTTCTCAGTGAAGAACCTTCTCCTAATGTTCAATCTGAACTTTCAGTGATGCAGGTTCCTTCCATCTCCTCATGTCCTCTCACTGGTCACCAGAGGGAGAAGATCAGCATCTCCTCTGCCGTCCCCTTAAGAAAGTCATAAACTCCAATGAGGTCTCCACTCAGCCTTCTCTAAGCTGAACAAGCCCAGTGACAGCTGCTCACTTCACCTTGGCAACACCTCCAACCTTGGTGAGCCATCATCTTCATCAGTGTTTGCTTTGACTTCCAGAGGTTTGTACCTATTGTACAAGGGATGAGCGGAGACTAAATACTGTTTTATGGTAAGCATAACTTGCGGTTTTTCTGGACAAGAGACAGGAAAACTAGATAACTGAACAGCACACCAAATAATCCCTTACCTATATTTCAAATGAGTATTTCTGTCAAAGCCTCTGACCATGTCGGAGATCAGCAAGAGAAAGGTTGCTTCATGAGAGGATAAGCCAGAGGCCAAGGGTGATGCCAGCACAAGCAATGCCACCACCACCTAGGATGCCACCCCACAGCGCAAGAATAATATGGTTCAGTAACAATCCCTTACAGGGCAAGCTAAAGGATCAGGTCCAAGGACATTTCAGAGTCCAGTCACAAGGAGCAGGAGGCAGAGCTTGAGGTCCAGCCAGGGGAACAGTCACAGGCAGCACTGAATGCAAGCATACCCACAATATAGGTCAGACAAAAACCAAAGGCTCAGAACTGCACCTGAATTTGGCTTCTGGGTCCACTGGCAGAGGGTGTGGGAGATGCCCAGGTGAGTCTGATCTGGGCTATTAAGGTCTATTAATGCCCTAAGGGCACTGAGAAGAACTCGAAGTTTTACTCATAGTCAGGTATCAGGAAAAAAACTTCAACTGTTGACGCAGTTTCTTCCCTATGTGTCTCTGTCTGTCCATCCAGCCCCTCAGAAGAAGCTTCTATCAAACCTTCTCTGGTCCAAGATTAACAGTATGTGATGGAGTAATCGCAGTGTGTACCTGCACCCAGGAAAAGCCACTACCAACACCACGGGCGGAGCCACAGACAGTGACACCAGCTGCGAAAGAATGATTCACAGGTGATGGATCACCACCCAGCACTGGGAACCACCTGCAGGACAAAGGCAAATCTGTGGCTGATAAATGAAATGCTTTTTGCTTTCTAGGTCAGCAAAGAAGGTTTATTGCAAAGAGTACTTGCTAATTGATCAGCTCTTCAGCTTGAAGACAAGCCAGCCTGCACACCTAGGTTTTCTTGCACTGGAAAGCAGTGTGTAGATGTGAGGCATGGGAGAATTTGGGGAAGAATGCATGGACATATCAGTGTCAGGACCTCTCCAGGGCTCATGCCCACCCCAGGGAGACAGATAGTAGTCCCAGGAACTGCAAAACACACAGAACCAGCTTATTCCACGACAGATAGCACAAGCAGGGTGGAGCAACCAGCAAAGAAATAAACCAAATTTGATTGCATATTGCCTCCTAAACCATGGGTGCCCAAACACAACATACCCAGTAGTTGTGGTTATCCAATCTCCAAAGTCAATATGAGGGCAAGAAAATGCTCATGAAAATGAGTTTACGTATTGTACTTTGATACCATATCAACACAGAGTGAGGACTGGCACCTACTGAATACCTCCCACACTGTGAAGCATCACCGCAAGATTCTTCTTAGTGTTTGAACATTAAAGCTATCATAAGGTAAAGTGGTATTGCTGTGAGGTTAAAAGGCAGAGCAGGAATTAACCTTTAGGTAATGTCATGTTCACTGGATGATAAAGGAGTTTTCTAACTCAGAACTTTGATATAAAGTTCATATATTTTAATGGACTTAATTTTCCCCCCCCAGAATTAGCCTCTGTGTTGGAGCTTTGTTGCCACTATAGCTAACGGTACAAACATATTTGTGTGAATGCAAACATTGGAAAGGCAGAGAATAAAACTTTCCCCTTTTATCTATTGGGAAATTTCTAAAAAGATGCTGCAGAAGAAATTGATCTTATTTTCTTTTTATAGTGTGACACAGTGTCAGGTCATGCCGGCTTTGGCTGTAATCTTATCAACAGTATCTCATCCTTTAGGAATCCCTGCTACAGTTTCAGCTGGAGTACCTTTCTGGAAAAAGAGGGCTCTTGAGAAAGAAAAGCAGTTGTACAAGATGACCTAATAGTTGAATAATCTTTCCCTTTAGGCAAAGCATGAAAAAACATGAAAGCTACCAAACAGGGTGATCAGAAATAACTGGAAATACGTGTCCTGAAGGGTGGTACATGACAGATCCCAAGGGTCACTCAAAACCTCACTAGCAGTTATTTTCCCTTTCTGAAGCTGGGGGTCTTTGGAGAGTGACATTTTTTCCCCCTTAGTATCTTTGAGACACGCATGCACACACACACACATGCACTCACTCATTCTCACATTTACAAACACGTAGTGCCAGGATCTACACAGATATGTACTGCTGATGGAAAATAAATGGCAGTATAGGAGCCCTATGGATTCAAGAACTTTCCTATTCTTATGTGAGGGCATATGACTGAACCGACAGACTCTCCCTTCACGTATCTCCCATACATATGTTGCACAAAAATGCACACATTATACTCTACTTTGTTGAACATGTATTTCCTCAAGTTTTCTCTGCAGGGCTAATTCAGCATAATGACAGTGGACTGTAAAAACCATTACTTAGCACAATATTAATATGTATTTTGTTTAATGGGGCCTTGTTAGCTCACTGCCAAGTAATACGTA
The DNA here is from genome assembly GCA_013400655.1 of Mystacornis crossleyi. Lineage (NCBI taxonomy): Eukaryota > Metazoa > Chordata > Aves > Passeriformes > Timaliidae > Mystacornis > Mystacornis crossleyi. The sequence continues at coordinate 5,797 of VYZQ01055866.1, forward strand.
AGCAAATCATCATTCATTAGGGAAGCTTGAGTAACACTGTAAGGACCCAATTTGCTTAAAGAGTCTGAAGTTATTGCTGGGCACATGTCCAGTGTTTCTTCAGATTTGCAGGAGCAGAGAAAGAGTGTTTTTTCCCCTGAAGTTACTTTTGTATTGTTCTGCTTTTTAGATGTGTATTTAAATACTGAAATTCACATGAACATAATACCTGAGAAGTTACTTTCTTAATAAAAAGCAATTATAGGAGGTAGGTCAAATGCTGGTCCCATTTCTGAATGTATTGACTTCTGTGGGGCTTTAGTGACCTGCCAAAGACTAAAATTTGACTTCGTGTTCCCAGAAAGGGTTATGGTTAGGAAATCTGAAACCTTTGTGCATTCATTAAATGTGTAAGTAATAGAACTGCTGGTGTACTTTTGGGCTATACCCATGAGACTGGCTGTCAGGTTTTTCAGAGAACAACCTTGCCTCTTTCCTTTCTTTGAACTTGAATGCAGAAAAAATACAAAATCCCCCAGAACAGGCTGACTAGAATTCAGCATAGGGTTAGGGTAAGAGGAGTAAAATTCACGCTTTTCTGAGACAGATGAGCAGCAAGTGGTCTTGGTAGTTTGGGGCATCAGATGGCTCGTGCTAGTTATCAGACACATTAGGGAGGGAGTCAGAGCCTCCTGCAGCTAAACCGTATTGCAGCAGTGAGACCGGCTGGCCTTAATAGGAGCAGATGGGTCGGCACACTGGAGATGTCTGTAGTGGGACACGTGTGCCAGGGGACTGCTGCACCACGCCTGAGTCAAAGAGATTACAAGGATAGCTCTGGAGAGCAGGACAGCAGGCGGGCTGCTAGTGGCTGCCGGAACATCAGGGAGGGAAGGTATATGGAGCTTTTAGGAAAAAGAGAGGGTTTGTGACTCTAGGGAAAAGAGCAAGGGAAGACAAAGGATAAATGTCACCTCAGTTGCCAGGATCAGCAGTGAGACTGACAGCTCTCCAGTTTGGAAGTAAACAACTGATAACGTGCATTTGTAGCCCAGAAAACCAAACTTATCCTGGTCTGCAGCAACAGAAGTGTGGCTAGCAGATCAAGGGAGGTGATTCTTCTGTTCTGCTCTGGTCTGTTGAGACCCCACCTGGAGAGCTGCATCCGAGGTCATCAGCAGAGGAAAGACATGAACCTGTTGGAATGAGTCCAGAGGAGGCCACTAAAATGATCAGAGGGCTGAAGCACCTCTCCTACAACAACAGGCTGAGAGAGTCGGGGCTGTTCAGCCTGGAGAAATGGAGGCTCCATGAAGACATATTGTGGTCTTTCAATATTTGAAAGAGGCTTAGAAGAAAGATGGGGACAGATTTTTAGTAACAGGGCCTGTTGTGACAAGACAAGATGTAATGGCTGTAAACTAAAAGATCATAGAGATTCAGACTAGATATAAGGGAAAAGAAACTGTGATGAGTTTCGTGAAATACTTGTACAGGTTGACTGAGAGGTTGTAGATGCCTAGAAACATTCAAGATCAAGTTGGACTGGGCTCTGAATGCTTTGCAGGGTAAGAGTTTGGGTTTGACAGGTCTTAATGAGTCTACAAAGCTGAACAACTCACGACTCTCATGAAAGAGGTGTTTAAGTAGTCTTGAAGTAATTTTAAAATTTGCCTGACTTATGGTAAGACCTGAAGAGCATAAGTTCTACCCCTGCTTTGGCCCACCATGAGACGCTTTAAAGGAGGTTCTTCTTCCATGTGTAAAGAGAAAGCTCTCAAAATAAGTCTTTAACTTGTCTCAAAGGTGTACTAAAAAAACTGAGAACAGCAGACTCAAGGTAGCCTGAACAAGGAGACCTTGCACACAAGCATAGCACATCCTCATGGAGGGTCAGAAGAACAGACAGTGCTGTGTCTCAAATGCTTTTACATCTGGCTGCGAGAAGGTTATTTCCAGTCTGAGGTGCAGCCAGTGATATATTACCCTGGCTGGTGAAATGTCTAAGACAGAGAGGCTTAGACAAGACTTGAAGTGATTGCTATAGATATATTTCCTAACAAAAAAGTGTAAGAAGTCCCAGAAGCAAACCTGAGCAGTAGGTCCTTAATACAGCTCTGTCTTGTTCTACGGCAATCAGCTGCCCCCAAGGTTTGGGGTAAGGGTATCCCCCACAAGCTGGTATGTATTAGGCTGCACTAAATTTGATTCCTTTCACTCTGCACTGTGCTCCCAAATTATCCCATCTCATCTTGTACCCTTAATTATTTTAGCACGTCCCCATGACATTATTAGGGCATGAAACAAATGCCCTCAGATGGACTACATGCTCTGGAGGAACACAATGCAGTCCTTACATTAGTTCATTCACTCTGAACACAAAAAATGACAGCTTGCAGTCAGGAGTACATTGAATGCTCTGCTGACCCAGAGTGTGGATGTCTCTCTACACCTGCACCTGCACCTGCAGGCTTGCCCTTAAACAGGCAGAGGTACAAGAGTTTCCCTTTGGAAAGAAGACACACGAAGTTGCAGGGAGGTGATACAACCTTCCATCAGTTCTGACTCCCTCCTCTCAGTGGGCAGATGCACTTCCTGCAACTTCAGAGATTCCTCTCCTATGAAGAGACATCAAAGTTGGCAATTCAGCCCCATGTTTTCTAAAAATAATTTAAAGGAATTATTTCCCACCTTTCCCTTCTTTTCTACATTCCTCATGACCTGCGTTGAGTGCAACACCTTCAAATGGCAACAAGTCACAGGAGATACTGGCAATCTTCCTGTTCTAAATGAGAAGAAACATTTTTTTTAATGATGACCACAGTGGGATTAAGACCAGTTCTTTCCTAATTTATTTGTCACTGAGCACAGGGCTTGGAAAATATATGTTGTGATTCCTGGTGCATTCCTGTGAGAGGTATATCAATTCCCAGTCATGTGGCAATAGCTATACCTAAAGATTTCAGTGTATGTGTTCTGAATTGCATTATTATACACATACTCACACATGTAAATATGTTGCATTGTTTTTGTGATCATAATCAAGATATCTATGCAAAGTAGACATTAATCTCACATTCAGGCACTGGGGCAGAACTTCCATTGCAAAAACAGATCAGTCAGGTGTTGCACAGGGTTGCTAGGTTCCCAAAAGGCTCTAGCTCAAACAGTTGGCCCCTCAGAAACATCCTTTTCCTGTGTTTCCTTCTCCCTTTTGTGCACTGCTGCCTGTATGTGTGTTTATATGCACAGAGCATGTCCTTTGTAAGCATACACTGGGAGAGGGAACATATCCATGACATGGGTACATACATGTAAGTGCAGAGGAAATCTCTTTTTTTTGTTTTTTTTAGAAAAGCAAGTATAATTAGGGCCACTTGTTTCCTTCCGACTCTAACCAGAAAAGCACATTTATAAAGTAGTAAAAGTACTGAAGGAATTTCTGCTTGGTGGCATGGATAGTAACGTATTTTAGATCTTTCTATTACTTATGCAAGAGACTCTGATGATGTGCTCCTAAATACATGAATTTGAACAAAGGTAAATTATGTTTTATGGATCATTCTTTAATTTCTGTAAAGGTTAAATGAATATAGCTTTTTTACTTGTTGAGGTTTTCTTCTCCTCAGATATACAGGTTTCTGAAATATTTTACTAAAATCTGTACATAGTTTCTTGAAGCAGAAACTGAGTGTTTTAAATATACCTGCTTGCAAACCTTTAAGAGATGAAGTCATCTCTTAAATGATCATAAATCATCAATAACTTTTTAAAATTATTAGACCTGACTGAAAAATATTCCCTTGAGACTTTGTTTTTCTGTTTTTTTAATGGAACAACTAAGACCATGGAAACACACATGAACTTAATCATATGTTTAACCCTTTGCAAAAGAAAAGCCTTAAAATTCTGCCTGTGAAAACATGAGAATCCCATACAGTTCATTTTAATATACATGCATATATACCCTCCAGAAGCTTTGGCTCATCCTCCTTACAAGCCATTAGTTATTTGAGCCTTTTGATGAAATGATCTGTGGAAGATCAGTGTTCTGGAGAACCAAAGCTTTAATAGATATTTAATTGTATCTTTTGGGTAAGTGACAAAGTGATGGATGGAGTTATCACAATTTACATTCTCTTCAAGTGAAAACACCATCTTTTGGGTACAGTAAGCAGCACCAACTTGACCAAGTAACAGTTAAGTGATTTTATAATAAAGAAGCTGATACAAGCAAAGCTCCAAAAAGTACTGAGCTTTCATTTGCCTTTTGGGAGGACAGTGCAGAGACCAAATGCTCAAGGAGCTAAGCTTTAAAATTTAAACAGGTCAGAGATATTATATTGGGTATTTCTGGTGCAGATCAAAGGGAATTGTAAAGAGCTCAATTATTTCTTCTATCCCAGCATGATGCTTGCTCTCACATAAACAGAATCTGGTGGACTGGTGTTTGCTACACTAAGGTGGTATCTTTTTAATGGCCAGTTCACAGCCACTGCTTGGGATGTGCAGAAAAGCCCATGAAACATGGCCTATTTTGTATGAAATTGTAGTTAAACTCTTGCAGAAAGTGAATGCTACCCAGAGAACCTGTCCTCTCATCTTTGAGGCTGTGGCTTCATGCTTGCTACCACCATAGCTCTGCTAAGCTCTTGAGGCAGGACTGTCCAATGCTGTATTTCAAGAAGGCTCATTCTGCCTTAAAAAGATGTAAATTAATTAATCAGCATTGTTAGTTGGACAGCTAGTTATAAACTTCTTTATATACTCTTCAACTGTCTTACACTGTCCATATGAGACAGAGAGATCTATGATGAAAAAATATGACCTGATCAAAGACATTGCTTTTGAGTGAACTAAAACTGGAGTGTCACAAGGAGTCTGGGGTGGGAGGAAGCCTGCAAGAGAGGTGTCCTCAGCTGAAGTCATGTCAGTGAGCCTGAGAAGAAAGCCTAGTTCTCATACAGCCCTATACAGTAGGTGAACTATAGCTTTCGGCTTTAAATCCCAAGGATTTATTTTAACGGCCTCTCCCTTATTATAGGTTCTGCAAAGTAACAATCTGTAATGGAATCCCTGAAAGAAACCCCAAAAGGAGAAAAATTCCAGCATATTTTTGCTTGTATTCACAGATACAGGCAGAGACCAAGCAGGACATGTGGTCTAACTTTGACACCTCTCATTCATCTAACCAGTTAGTCCCTCTAGTACTTCCCATACAAATAAGAATAACCACAGGCTGGACAGACATGAACCTTCCTACCCAGGAATGTTTGTGCTGCAGAGGAATAAATCCTGGCAATGGGCAAGAAAAGTTAGTACTCAAGCAGAAGTCAGAGATTTGCGGCTGCACTTGCCATTTTAATAGTTTGGTGTTTTCGAGAAAGTCTGAGAAGAAACAGTAGTCAAACATCTTTCAGATGTGCAGCTCTACTGCCAGCCCTCGTTTACACCACTGTAACCAAGAACAACCTTCTAGTTATACTTGCTAAGGAGTACAACAACAGGCTTCTCTCATCCTCACTGAAACTTAGAGAAGACCAGCTGAAAGGTCTTTTTCCAAACGTGATGTGCTTTCTCTGTTACTTGTCATCACACATGGGACTAAATAACAGAATAACTACTAATTTTTGCAATTATGATATTATCATTTTACCTGGAATTTCTTAGAGGCCTCAAGCTCTCAGCTTACTTTCTGGTGTAGAAGAGTTACAGTCAGTCCACATATTTTGATGTAGTTCATCAAGATAGAAACTGCTTTTCTTGTGTTGTGTTCCCAACCTAAGAGTATAATCAAACACAAGTGGGAATAAATTCTAATTAATTGGTTTGAGGTGCCTTCATTTAATAGTTTGCATGGTATATCCCAATAACTGGGTACCTGAGTTTTTCCAGGAACTGCGAAATTACAATGAAGTCAGAGTTAAAACTGTACAACAAAATGCTACCCAGACTTTTTTTTTTGTTGTTGACTAGATAATCTCTAGAGGTCTGTTCCAATTTAAATCAACCTGTGCTAATGATTTGTTCCATGAGGTTCATTTTGTGCTTCCACACACATTCAAAACACAGATGAAGAATCTGTGGTTTAGCTTTACTTGTGTTCCTTAGTTCCTTACCCCAAAAGCTCTGTCAAAACTAGCAAGATTCTTGATGGAGTGAAATCCTGCTCAAGGTGAGTAAGAGTGCCACAGGATCCAAGATCTGCTGTTAAAATGCAGTTATGCATATTTGTGCACCACTCTACACTCTGTGTTTGGAGGTTGGCAAGATAAAAGTAGGTGTCTTACCCTTCAGCTACTCTGTGACTAAGCACATTCGTTCCCCAAAGAATTCAGTCCAGTTTGCCATGAGTTTGTTATGACTATGAGCCATGACATCATCAGAGAGACATCTTTTTTGGTTTGATCCAAAACATGTGGAAATTGATGGGAAAATGTACTCACTTTCAAAGGTATTCTGTTTTTTGCTCCTATATAATACAATTAATACTATTCTGTTCTATTCAAGTATCACACTTGATATGTGATCATACAATCATTAGGACATGCACTGCTTTTTTGGCTGTACAAGAAGAACACAATATTTTGGCATTCATTTAATAAAACATAGCTGGGTTGGGGAAGATATGAAGGGAAGGACATAAGGAAATACCACATGGAAGAAGTAGTTAAACACGCAGAATTTCTCCAGAGGTGCCATTGGAGCTTCTTTTTGCATATCAAGACAAATGATCATACTATTTTTGCCCTTGTGCTTCTGAAGAAGAATTCCCTTCAAAATACCACTTACTTCACAAGGGAGACATGCTTCTTAGGAAAAAGTCGGGACCAGCATGAACAGAAAATTAGGTGAGAATGAGCAGGACCAGTTGTTCAGACTTGCATAGCAAAAAACCCCGCAAACCAACTCCAAATCAGACACAGAATTAAATATGTGAGAACTGGCTCAGGTCTTTAATGGGTTGTTTGGATTAACATACCCCCAAGAAAGAAAAAGACACCATTTGTATTTACAGTCCAAGTGCTCAACATTCCTTAGCTCTGCACTGCTTTCAGAGAAAGGATGTCTCCAAAGGTGCTGCAGAAGTGGCAAAGAGCTCAGTCTGGAGAATGCTGAGGGAGATCTACTGAGATGAAAAGGCCTGAAAAACAGAAATGAGAGGAATTACCTGTCCAGGTGTGTAGTGGTTTGATTCGCATTTTCCCCTTTTCTGTGAGATAAGAACAGGGAGGAATACAAAGCAGGCACCAAACTTAAAGAATATAATGAAGTTTATTACTACAACTAAAAGTAAAGTGGAATAAAAAGGAATTAAAGCAAATTAACCCCCCTTTTTCTCCGGCACCTCCTCCATCCACCTGTAATATAAAGACACAAACTTAAAAGCAATTCAGCTAGTTTGCCCCTCTATAACAATCTTATGTCAGTCCGTTGAGTGAGAGAAGCCTCTTTTGCTCAGCTATGGAACTTTTCCACAAGAACAATCTTCTCATGGCATCCACGTCACAGCACGACCGCCATCTGGGGTGGTTTTCTGTTGACGTGTGAGGGTCCCTTCACCTTGATCCACAGCTTTCCCCACAACCGTGTTCAAGGATTCACCTTTAGCTGCAGGGGGTATAATTTTAAGGACAAGCACTTCCAGAAAAACAAAAGTTCTCTTCATCCATCTCCAGGATAAAATCCCCTCGCTAATAGAGAGAAAACCTGTAGTAAAAAATTCAACGTCCTTCTGTAGGTAGCTCCTCTCATCAGATCGGGGCCAAGGTTAGCATTTCACCTCAGGCCTACACCTTGGTTTGAAACAGTCCAGGAAAAAAGAAGAAGAGAAAAAACAAATCCAAAATCATCTTCATCTCAGCTGGAAAGCTCTTTCCCCCCCAAAAAGCTTATAATGAAATTAAAAGGGAGTTTCTATATCTGAGTCCATCACCATAGGTTTACAAAAGAGCTTTCAGCTTCTAGCATCTCCTCTCTCTCCTCTCTCTAGGCTTCAGTCCTTTCTTCTGTGTCTTTGCCTTTCCTGGGAAAGGATTGCAGGTTTCATATCTCGGAGGAAAAACTTACAGCACTGCAGAGGCCAGTCCTCCCGTGCGGGACCTTGAAAACTGGATGTTATCTCTCGTGAAGCGGCAGCCTCGGCTGTGCAGCTGTTTGCAGCCAGAGCTGGGTTTGAAGGGAAGGGGGGGGGGGGAGCATCTCAGCCCCGCCACCCCTGGGCCTGGGGCTGTAGCCCCCCACCCCTGGGGCCGAAGGGAGGAAGGTGAAGGCCATGGCCCCGCGGCGGAGCTGGACCATGGCCCGGCCTGGCCTCCCACCAGGCCTGCACCTGGGTTCGCGTTGGCAGGGCCCAGCCGGGCCCCGCCGGGCCGGCCCAGCCCCCCCCAGGGGGCTGAGCGGGCCCTCTGTTACCTCTGTCTTCGCCAGAAGAGCAAGAGAGATATTCCCGCCCTTCATCTCCTTTTAATCTGAATTCACAGGGCGTACCCCTTCTCTAAGTGGCTCAATAGAGCTGTCGATATTCAAATTAGTTAATTGATTGGTTCTGTCCAGTTCTGGAGGAAATTACAGCACCTGTTGCTGCAAACCACTTCCTCCAGGAAACAGAGCCAAAAGGAAGAAAAACCTGAAAAGCAGGAAGAGGTGTCAACCCATGACAAGGTGTTACAGTCACTTCCACCAAATTTTCTCTGCCCAACAGCAGAGGACCCAGGTCAACTTCTGAGTCAATCAGCACAAAAACAATACAAAAGGGCAAGTGGGAAGTTGCCCATTTCAGCAACCACTTTAAAAAGGGATGGGCCTTTAACCCTTCTGCTTCAGAAGTATCTCTTCCTTTTGTGTAGTTTTGCTGAGACTACTAATACTCGTCAAATCTGTTGCTCACCACAGTCAAAATACATTTAAAATTTTCCTGTCATGCCAAAATTCCAATTTACGCCACCTGAGAAGGCCTTCAACAGGCAGAAGTTGTCCACCTCTCGGCCATGCAGGCTTTGAAAAAATCAACAGATAATGAACTGCTGGACCTGTCTTTGGACCAACTTTATTCCACGACTCCCCTCGTCTCTCTGGGGTAGATAAGACTGGCCAGGTGCTGCTGAGCATTAACCAGTCATGTCCTTGTTCTACAGGTCCTAGAAAGCAAGTGAAGTTGTAGGTGATATCTCTCTATGTGCTCTCTTCAGTTGAAGAGCAGCAAGGGAGCAATCTGCTCAAAGGTTAAGGCTGTCTGAGGGAACGTGCTTGTAATTCATTAGCAAATCTATAATTCTTCAGGGGCTAGCCATGAATTTCTCAACATGTGGTATCAAAGACTGAAGCATTATTACTATGAATCTCCTAATTCTGCAGTCAGAAATATTTTTTTCCAGTAACTATAAGGTGTGCTATATTTTCTTCACAACTTCAAGTACAGGAATCCTACACATTCAGATCTACCACACCCTGAAAAATTCAGAGATACTAAAGAAATTGCATGTAAAACCCTCCCAGATTGCATAATAGCTCTACTGCTTCTTCTTCATAGCTCCCAGCTGTGCTGCTGGGAGGCCAGCTCTACAACACCAGAACCTCTCCAACTACCAGCTACAAGTGGCGATATGTCATTTATTCCCAGAAGTTCTCTTCTCCACTTGCACCTTTTCCATGGGTGAGCATATCCTTTTTCCCCATCTCTCCATCAGTAAGAGTAAAGGTTTTTCACCTCCTGATCACAATTCCAGAATTTCTTCACAGCATGTTTTCATTAGAGTGTTTTTTCCTGCCATAGAGTAGTTCATCCACCTCTTCCACTTGGATTTCTCCTTTTCTGGACTGTTGTACCTTTCCTGAGATCAGAACTTAAATGGAAATAGTCACTGAGCTGTGTTAGCACAAAAGATGACTTTGCTCAGATACAAACTGGCTTTGAGAAGGAAACTTCTGTGTGTGCATGTTTACAACGCTTTCTGACAGTGCCTACGGAGTCACAGATTGTGATCTTCCTTTGCACCAGCAGTCTGCAGAAACAAGCTCCTTAGGCAGTGATGGTGTTCTGCCTGTACTGAGGACAAGAGTATGATTAAATATATTCCTGGACCACTGTCAAATGACTTTTTTTCCACACAAGCAGCCAATGATCTTGGATGTCCCATCTGAGACATCTGACTTCCAGAGGAGAATGTCAGGAATTTCTGAAGAATCAAACCCCCATACCCTGCATATGTTTTGAACTAGGCACCCAAAACAAATGGTCACTTGGAAGGAGGCTCCTGTTTTCTGAACACTCCCAAATAACTCTGAATACTCTGATGAGAAAGTGATGTGTCCACCAGAAAACTGCAAGCTATTCAGAAATGCCAAGCACCAGAAAGGAATAGTAGGAAAAGCCTACTTGGCATCCAACTGTAAATTTTAAAAAATAATTTAAAAAACATTAAGACCTCCAAACAAACAAAAAAACCCCACCAAAACAAAACAAAACACAACATTATTAGCACTTAAAATAGTAAAAAATTCTGACTCACATTGTTCAGCATCATGTCCCTGGCAGAACTGGGTTTAAGAGTGGCCCAGTCAGAGATACAACACCAGCTCCCAGCAATCAGCCACTTCAGTATTTGCTGCCAAACATCTCCTCTGGGATCACTATGCCTATACATATGTTATCCTGCCTAGAATGCCCCCAGGAAAGGACCGGAATAGTGCACTAGAGAGGGGAGGAAGGGGAGGCATTGCATTGACGCTTGGACCAGGACACAATACCTGGGCTCCACCAACTGGTTGTGGGCTCTGTGAAGTTTGACCTTTTATTTTGGCTCTCACTGACTCAGACTGCACACTCACAGTTCGGCACTGGGTGAAAGCAGGCGCTGGACTGTGTGAAAGCTAAAACCAGATCAGGGGAATTCTTGCCCTTGGCATGAACAGCTACCACAGCAGCTGGCTGAAAATATTATAATACATGGGAATCTGGCAGGTGGCTCAGGGCTGCATAGCTTTTGTGGAAACATTCTGTAGTGCCCCAGAAAGCGGGAGTCAAGAGAAAATGCAATTTGCATGTACTGCAAAGTGATAAATAAAAGATTTCAATTATGCAAAAGACACCATCCATGTTTAAGATTAAATACAGAGCCCAAAGATTACTACGAAATCTTCCTGTGTCCTGAGAGCAAAGCATGCTAACTCTCAGGGAAGGGATACCATGTACATACCACAAGTTCTCCAGATGGCATAGCAGTTCAAGAGGCGATCCTGCTGCTGCAAATACTAGAGGAGGCACGTGGGAGTCTGTAGGCTCTGAAGCTCTCTTAACAAGTGCTGTTCACCGTGCAGGAATCAAGGAAGGAATTTCTGCACAGACAGGGTTACCTCATGCCTCTGCAATGTGTACAACAGTGTTTGAAGCCTTACCTGACTTCTCAGGTAAATCTACTTCTCCAGAACCATTTTGGCACTTGCAGATGTTGATCTAGTTGTAGACAACATAACAAGCAAGATTAAAATTCCCTGAGCTGAAGACAAGGCTCAAGTCCACCATGGAAAGCAGTCACTGCTTTTTCCCCATCCTGCTACATTCTTCTTCCAGAGAATGCCGAATGCTTTTGAAAGAGAGGAGGAAAAATAGCAATGAAAGATTTTGAATATCTGTACAAGTCATCAAGCTCTGAAGAGCTCTCTCCAGAACAAGTTCTCAGATATTTTGGGATATTTTGTTGGCTGTGAGGATGCGATGCTCATAATTTAATACAACAATACTCATGAAATCATCATGATGTTATAATGTTTTGTACTGGTATAAGCCCCAGGAAAGCCAGCATTTTACAGTCCTCATTCTCTTGAACAGAGCTTTAAAAATACTGTGAGTTTGCCTGGGATCATCAATGGGAATAAAAAAGTAGATAGAACAACAAATTTAAACTATATCCTGGAGAAATGTATTCACCAAAGAGATGCATCCTTAAGTTTTTAATTCTTTTTTTTTTAAGTCATCTTGCTAGATTTAAATTAATGCCAAACCAAATTCAGTGGTCGTTCTGTGACCAATCAGAGTACATTTCCTATATGTCAGCATACATGCACTTTCACACATGCATTTCTGTAGCTGGTCAGTAACTTCAGAGTTGGCTTTTCCATTGCCTAGATGATGCCTGCAAGGCTCGAGTTCCAGACTACTGTAAGTGCTTCTGTATGTACGTATATTGGCAAGTGAGAGTTGATGTTAGACACCTCTAGTGAGACTTACAGCTCTCTTCTATGTATATTACCCCATTTCTTGTTTCTGAAAAACATGAAGCAGAAGTAGAAGGAAGATCAGATCCCCACCCCAAAAGAGGTGGAAGGAAGGCCAATTGCCCGTGTAAAGGCACATGCCCATCCTCCTTGGCCATGATATCTGCAAGGTGGAGCTCACTCAGTCCTGACACAAGCTCCATTTTTTAATGGTATTTGGACGCATCATGCTTCTGAGAGTGCTTGCCCATTATGAACACCTAAGGGGCTCTCACACATCATTTAGTGCTTTGCACACGTATGTGAAAAATTGTACATTGTGTTCTAGTTTCATGTACTGGCTCTGTGATTCTTTTTTTCATTTTCCCCTCATTTTTATTTTTCTATAAACATTCCTGTAAGACCAGTGCCTTTAATATCATCACGTGTTTAGCCACAAAAATTGCCAACTTTTGTTGAAAATGGTGCTCGTGATTTAACTGTTTGCCAATTATTTCCTTTAATGTTTTAATCCTATGTGGTTTCATAAAATAATTCTATGCAAGTTTGATTTTTTCAGACATTTGATCAGTCCAGCTTGCCTGCTAAAAATGATGCTTGACTCATATCCTGGCAACAGTATTTATTTGACGTGCATTGGTGAAGCACTCTAAAAAAACTGTACTCAGACTATTCCAAATTTAGCCTCCTACATTTGTGTGTATATTGGTGTTTGGGTACCTCTGAGTTATCGGCTGTGTCTAGTGGGTGACACAAGCTGATCAGTGCACCTTTGTTGTTTAATTAGAAGTTCAGTGTTGAAGAAGCCAAGAGAGAGAAAATATCTGCGTTCCTTGTGGGCTTTTTTTAGATCTGTTTATCTTGGGTAGCTTTGTGCTAAAAGAAAATCCAAGTCACTTTGGACTGTGTCCATCCTCAGCCAAACTCCAATTACTTTTGTATTTCTGTCCAAATAAAACTACTTGCCGTAAGTCCAAACCTATGAAAAATGTGCAGCTGTGAAGTTACAGCCATCCCTGTGCTCAGAAATGTTAAACAACAGGGCCAAAGTTTTTTTCAGAGGGAGGCATACCTGAAGACTAGACAGTGAGGGGAGGGGCTGGCCACAGGCTGGGTTTCACGTGGGAATGTGGGACACTAAAGAGGGGAATGTCTCATTAAAAGTAGCTGTGTGTGCTAAGTTGGCTGAGTTGGTCTTCCAGTGCATGACGGATGTCAAACAGTGTGACCCAAGGAGCATCCTCCAGGATCACAACAGCTGTGGTGGGAGTGGAGGCATCAGGCCAAGGTTCCAGCCAAGACCCAGGCTGGGATTGCATGCTGCTTACTGAAAGCTTCTTGCAGTTTCAGTTCAGTGACATATTCCTCTCTCCTGCTCCAAGAGGTGGAAGGATCTGGGGGCTGGTTTGTCCTTTAAAAATGGGTATGAAATCCTCTTATTCCTGTTTACAAGAAGTGAGCAAACACATAACTGCCCAAATAACCAGGCACTATGTTCCCTTCATTGGCACCTCATCAGCAACTCCACCACTCAATACAGTCCTTCAGAGCCTGTGTTGCCACATGCCAGTGCTAACTGGGTTAACTCATCAGTGGGAGCATCAAGCGCACTGGTGCAAGCCGCAGGAGAGGGCAGGTGCCTTCATCACCATCCTTTCACCATTGCAACAACCTCCGAGGGCTCCTGTGTGGCTGCATGAACTGCAGTCACACCATGGGTGCGGAGCGCAGTCAAAGGCTGAGGACATCTCCTTTCTTACCATGTCTGCGGTAAATTAGGCTCTATTTTCACTGAGCAGAGACAGCCCTGCCCCTGCTATGAGGACAAGGCAGCACACTGTCCCAAGGAGCCTGTTGCCTTGCTGCCGGGTTCTCTCTTATGGTGGGATAATACCGCTCCTTCAGGAGACCTGACCATTCCTGTTTGTAATGTATGCAAAGTTGTGGAGGATGATGGGGCTGCTAAAATTCCCTTCTGCTGACTCAATCCTACCTGAGACGATTTACCTTCAGGGCTCAACATCAATCTGATTTTGGAATGTATCAGACTGTGCCAAAAAAGAAATGATGGGGAAATGGCAGGATAACAGCAGGAGATTTTAAACCAAGCTACCTGCTGCCAGCCCTCCCTCTGCACGTTTTCCATTTCACATCACACAAGAAGGGTGACACACAAAAGCCTTAACGCATTCAGAATATTTCTTTCCAGGACGGAAGTGTATTTCCAGCCAGCACTGCAAACCTGGGTTAGCCTGCCAAGATTTGTAGCATTTTTCTTTAATTACAGCAGCAGCCAATAGGTTTAAATTTGAGAACCAATGAACAGAATCCCTGCCTCTTCTCCCTCTTCCCTGATGTTTTGAATCTTTAAGAAACAGCTTCCTCGTGTCTTAGTCAGGAGAGCCTTTAAGCACACACTTATCTTCAGGTAATGCATTGCACTCAACTGGGTGGTACATGTTTGCCAAGTTTAGTGTGTGCTGAAGTGCTTTCCGGGGTGGAAGCTGGAATACCCTTGGTTCACAACTCTGAAAGCACATGATTGCAATGAATTTGTCTTGCATCAGAGAGGATTTTTTTTTGGAAGGTGTCCTGTTTAAACAACAATCCATTGGTGTTTCTGAGGCTTCTAGAACAAAGTTGCTATTAAAAAAATGCAAGTATTTCAAGTTGCACAGATGTAACATTATGTGTTGCACACAGTTTGCAAAGTGTGGGAGACTTTTGACTGAAAACTGCTCTGAACATACATAATATCACCATCATCATTATAAATGCACTGAAGGCAGAGAAGCCTAAGTTGATCTATTATGGGCATCTGTCCCTGTCTAATTTTCTAACACCGCCTGCCTGGCTGAACTGATGAGATCGCCACTAAATTGGGGTAGCCTGTCATTTTATTCAGAGTGAAATGGATTTTCTTGCCTTGAATTCCTGGCAGAGAGAAAACAGTCAAAAAATAATGGCTTACAGATAATAAGGTTGCATGTCGAGCTAGGCATAACAGATACACAGCTGTCAACACTTTTCCTGATGTGTTTACATCGTTTCATTATGAGATGTGCCAGCCCAGGATGAGAGGCAAAACAGGGCCAGGGTGTTTGCCATTTGACTCCCAAAACACACTTGGGATCCTCCTAATAAAGCTGGTTCTCATAATTTACAATAGCCAGAGAGATGGGCTCCCTGGCAGAAGGGTAGGCAAAGGGTAGGTTTGCCTTCCTTCAGATAAGCAACACTGATTATGTTCCACTGAAATGATATCTAATATGGGCTTTTGTATATTTTGGCCCTCAGCATGGCACCACTTCTCCTGCTCTCATCTCTGGAGAGCTCTTAAAGTCCAAGTGACTCATTTTGCAGAGATTTCAAGAAAAATACAGGCATTCTGGACAGCTTTCCTTTTTCAAGGCTACACAGGAAGCTGTAACTCAATACATAATGGCTTGCCTTGGTTGTCAACAGAGCCACACAGGCCCAGGACAAAACCCTGCTTGAGCCCTATGACTCCGTTATACTACTGTGGCCAAGGCACACCAACTTCACAGCAAGAAGCAGACAGGAGAGGGATGTTGTTGTCACACCAGGCTGATTCTGATTCCCCAGACTGGATGAAACTGTGACACTTCCCAGTGGGATGTGCCTGCAGTATCTTGGTTCTCTGGTTCCAGATCCAGCTACTTCAGCTGCTCTGCCATCCTGTCCCTGTTATGTTCTTTTTGCTTACCTGATTCAGCCTTATAAAATTATTTTTGGAGTATGAAAAGATATTTAAAAGATATGCTTGATTTGTCCCTTCCTTGCTGTGTCTGAGTATGTACTGCAAAACTGGAAGCAGTGGAGTTAGCAGCAGCTGCCTGCAGCTCATCTGTTGGCAAGGCTGGAGCTGAAATCACATTCTCAAAGTGCCAGAAAGATAGACCTTCTGAAAGGAAATATTGGGTGAAAGAGCAGGAAAGCAAGTTCGCTTCCAAACAATAAACATGCAGATCGGAAATAACTGAGGCACTAGAACAAGGAGGAGGGAGAACAAAACAAACCGTAACAACAGATCCTCAGATGAACTGGTTTTCCTTGTAGTAGGGAAGGAGGAAAAGGGGGAAAAGGAAAAAAAGCAAAACCACCCAGGTTTAGGTAGCTCAGAACTGACCAGAATAAGATTTTTCACTTTGCGATAAATCCTGAGGAGCTGCTATGTTCAGTGTCACAGTGATAAGCTGGCATCCTGGTGGTTCTGGCAAAACAGACGAAGTCTTTCAGGACCTGTCTGTCTGCTGGCTGACCTGCTGATGAGCCAGGCAATTACTTGCTGTGCCTGGTTTCCTTTAAAACAGCAAAAAACCTGACCTGTTTCAACAGACCATTTTGGTTCTATCAACTCACTGTCTTTCCAGCAGACTCCTGCCCGATGGGGAGATTTCCAAACTGCTCCACGATGCCAGACAATTACAGCTATAAATATTTTAATTATGGAATACCACAATATCATTCTGTAGAAAGACGTCAAGACAAAGAACAGAATAAAAACCACTGTCCTTTACTACTAGACAGCACTTAAACTGTGTGCGAATGATACCTCCAGGCTCCTAAGCAGATCACATGTGGGTCACTTGGGGTCCAAGGAATGAGGGACAACGAATTCTGGAAAGATGGAGACACACACATAAAAACTAGAGCCAAGCAGGGTAAATGGAGTTATTTTATAGCTTCACGGGATACAGTGTACAGATGTAAAGGTATGTGACACTGTTTTCTACAGCACAAGAAGGATTTCTAAAGCACTTAATTTAGGCACCCAACCTAGCTGGTTTAGTTACCTGGCTTGCCTCCTTGAATTTCCTTAAAAGAGAAGCTCTCCTACAGGCAATTCAGAACAGAAGCCTGATACAGGCTTACTGAATTGCTCCTGGAAGTGAGTCTCACTCCCCCTATTTTTCCATTGACTCCAGGGGGAACCTGAAGAGCCCAGCTGGCTAGCTTAACCAGTCAAATTGGGTGGCTAAATTTGGGTGGTCTGAATACCTCTGCTTCTTCCATGATGCCTGGATTAGGATTGGAGTGTTGTCCTTCACACCTGCATTGCTAGAAAAATACATTGTTGCTCTTCAACCTTATGTTGCTATGCTTTATATGAACTGCTTATTTATGACAGACATTGGTTTTCACCTGTACATAGGATGCAAAAGTGAAAATCTAGTAGTGTGGTGTTTTCAAGAATGGGAGGACTGGGGTAAGCTGAGAAACAACCTGGAAGCCATCAGAAGTTCACATTCACTTTGGAGCATTGCCTCTATTGAAGACAGCATCTTCCTGCTCTTTGAGTGGCAGGAGTGAATAATGAATATCAGTGAAAGCCCTGACTGGCTGTATGAGCAACGTGGTATTGTTCACTCCTTGTTCGCCAGCTCTATAATGAAATCTCTGAGTGCGTCTGCTCTCTGTCTGGTTTTTGCAGCCTTCCAAATATGAACATGCCTCACTAGCTTCAGCCCACATTATTGCATTCCAGCATACTCACTTTGCGTGACATACCAGTCACCTTCAAACAAACTTTGGGCTAAGTTTGCCCAGACTGATTCAAAGGGTGTCATTTAAAGGAGCTGAACTCTCACCACACATTTAGTCAGATGTTTCTTTCAGGCCAATGAAATAACATGCAGGCAGCCACCTCCTGCATTTCCAAAGTTGGCCTTCAACAATGCAGGCTTAGACCAGATTAGGAAGCTGAATTTTAAACTATTCCTTAATAAAGTAAGTCAAGTCACTTGTCTGTGGTCCCAAGAGCCCAATTCTTACCCCGGCAGGATGAGCTTCCTCTCCTGTGACAGAGTTTACAGTTTGAACGTGGCAGTATCTGCAAGCACTTGGCACACAGGAGGAAAAGCACTGGATAGACCTGGGCCTCTCAGACCAAGCAGAAGCTTGGGAGAATGACGTGGTCCTGCTCTGGAACATTATTCCTTCCCCAGGTGATGCATAATCATCCAAAGGGTCACATTTTGTAGCCCAGATAGTCCCTTCCTGAACAGACAAGCCTGAAAAAGAGAAATAGATACTTATTATCAGAGCAATCCAAGCATGAACCTAATAGGTCAGAGGGTAGATATTGTTGACAAAGATGGAGCTATTGTTACTAATATATTTTTCAAAGCAGAACCACAAAGATTCTGTGTCATACATCATTTTCCATATGTTGAGGAAGAGGAGTGGTGTGGTGGGAAGGGACACTGAAATGTTTTCCAGTCTTGACATTACTGCTACTGCATACTGCTTCTTATAGTTCCTTGCAGCTGAAAAGGCATAAAAGAATCGATATATATTTGGATTCATGCAGAGAAACATTAGAGAAGAAAAAAAATCCCCATGGTCCTGTTGCCTGATTTTCACTATGCAGAGCACAGACTTGGAATTGTGCTATTATTGGTTATATGTTATATATTCCTCAAGTAGGGGTAGGTCTGAAAACATCTGGCCTGGTCACATCGTGCTTGGCAAGGATGAAAGTTAATATATAAACTCTAATAACCAAGATCTACTGATAGGCAAAAAATGCTGAGATTTTGTTGTGTATACTTTGGGAGAAGTAATTACATTTCTTTATATAATCAGTTATACAACACAGATTCTCCTCAAAGTAAACGGTAGCTCCATCCATGAAGACTTTTGATGTGTGTTCCAAGAATTTGTAATAAATCAAGGCATAAATAGACTTTTTTTGGTGGCACAGGTTGGATGGCTTACAAGGAAACGAAAGTTCCCTTGAAAAAAACCATTGCTTTTAAACAAACACTTTGTTTTCACTGCATTTTTACCAAATCCAAGACTTTGGCCCATACACGGGTCTTGGGAGAGTTTGCTTAAGGCCAGCGGTCTTCAGGTCCTGGAATCCCTTGGTCTCGTAGCAGCTCGCACGTGCATCTGGTCTGCAGCCGTATCCCCACCCTGCTGCCAGAGCTGCTAACACTGCAGTGCTCCGAACACCGGAGTGCTCCTGGCTCCTACCATCCTGCTGCCAGAGCTGCTAACACCTGAGTGCTCCTGGCTCCAAGGCTCACTCATCCAACAGCTCTGCCTTAGGAAACGGGGGTCTGGAAGCTGCTTGCAACCACCCTGAGAGAGTAATGTTTTTAAATACTGTGAAGCCAGCAGAGCTTCCAGCTTGATTGCAGAAAATTAAATAAAAGTTGGATTCTCATCGGAATCCAGGCAAGTTAAATTAAAATAAGAAATTATCCTGCAAGCCCCTGCGTGGTGTGTGGCACTCTCAGTATTAAATGTCTTGGTTTCCTACAGAACTGGAAGCAGTTTTGTCAGCACACTAGGACGAACTACCAGCTGGTTCTCATTCAAGTCAGAGGGGACTATGCCTGATCAAATCGGTCAAGGGCAAAAGCAGAAAGTTCATTTTTTGGGCCCATTAGTGTCATGTAGAAGTAACTTTCTCCTGTCACCACTGAGAAGCTTTAACATATTTACTGTGGTCAGCACTCGAGATCTCACGTTTCAGTGCTGCAATGCAGAAATGAGCAATGTAGGAAAGAGGTACCAAATTCTCCTGGTTCAAGCCAAAAACTTTTGTCTTCCTTAAAAGAAAATTCTAAGTAATGAATAAAAAACTTTGAAGTATTTAAAAGAGAGTGTGAAGAAGGAAAAAAACAGGGGGACCTTTCTTACTTCTGGCACTAGTAGCTTGGCCCATCTTGTGTTACATATCTGCAGGACCTGGCCAGTAATAATCTCAGTATTTGGTCCTGGAGGCCAACAGTCAGGCAATAGTCAGAAACATTAGGCTGAGGGATTGGCGGGGAGATTTAGGCCACCTGACATGACCCCTCAGATTCATGCATAAGATTTTAATTCATTTTGTTGTGGTTATCCTGACATTCTGTTTCCTTTATTACTATGGCCTGAGGTCAGTAATGCACTTGAAAGTACATGTATATCTTTACCAGAACTTTGAACTTTTGAGAAGCCCCATTACCCTCAACAAACGTATGTGAGTACTTTTCTGGAGACTGGGCATGATTTAACTCACTGGTTCAACAGGGGTGGCCAAAAGAAGAGCCTCATTTTTTTTTTCTTTTTTTTAATTAAGTAGAGCATGACAATAAAGATTCTGTAAATTATGTCCCCCATTATACCAATAGAGGCATTCATTTTGATGCAGCCATTATTTCTATTTCATGGATCCAAATTGAAGCAACAAAGGTTTAAAATCACTTTCAGTGTTTTACATACCTCCACATGGTGACCTAGTGCAGCTGGAGCTTTAACACAGAGATATATTTAAGGTATTGCCTTGTTTTGGTTATTTAGCCATGTCACTGCACAAGTTCAGAAGGTCTTTTATCAGAGGTCGTCCGTCAGGATGTGGTCCATGGCAGTCTGTCGGGACTCGGTAGGACTGAAAATTTTAGCTGTAGCAGTCATGTAAATTTCTCCCAGTGCCTTTAATGTTTTTCTCAGAGGCAGTATTTTATGGGTTATCCCCTGCAGTCTGGCCATCTTCAAAAAACATAGGATAACCCTATTTCCAGCGTCAAGTTTGGATCCTTATAAATTAACGCAGCAAATTCAAACTGTGAAAATATCTAATTTAGGAGATAAGTTTGTAAACAGGACATTTTCCTTTCCTACCAAAGCAATAACAATTGCATTTTCTTGCTGAATGCCCTCCACAAAATGGGCTACATCTATTTATGCAAAGTTAATTAGGTCATAACACTTACTTTTCCTGTTCACAGATTCACAACTTCTTATAAATCAAAATTGAAACTTTGCCTCATTTCCAGTATGCAGTTTTTAAAATACTTCTGGTGACTATCACGATTCCTTTTTTTTTTTTTTTTAAGATATTATTTTTATTACAATACTTGCAATGGGAAATCTAATCAGTTAAATCACATTGTAGCTTTTCAGGCATCATACTTTTCCACATGGCACGTCTCAACTCTTTTTAATGCTGAAACACGATCTTGAATTTTTAGTGAACCTATGTTAGAGAGTGTTTTCTAAGGATTAAACACACCAATTTATAAGTATGTATCCTGTGGTTAAGGTCATATCAATTTTCATTCGGATGTAAATATATTCATATATTCAGTGGATCCTAAGTCTACAATAAAAAGATACTTATGAACATGTTTGTTATAACAATTGGAAGTCTGTTCAAGAAAATGCTTTCAAATTCACCAGTTAAATGTATTCACAGACATGTACATATTTATATATATAAAAATATATGCACATGGATGTATGTTTATGTACATAGCACTGCATAAGATCTGAGAAAGTACCAATCTTTATGGGGCTGCTCTCAGTGCCAAGAAAATAATTAATGGACAGTTGCAATAATTCTGTAAATTATACTTACAATAATAATATATGGGCTTGAAAAGGGGACACAGTAGCATTTTTGGCACAGTGTGAAGCTATTCATTTCTATTTATGTCTCTGCAACAAAGTAATTAAACACATGCATAAATCCCCAATAACCTGAGTTGAACTTCAAAATATTTCCAAGGGCTTTGCATAATGGGCCTGGGACATAAGAGGTCAGAAAGGGCACAATTCTACTTCCCAGAAAATACTGATATTTTGACTCTTCTCCATTTTGAAATGGGGCAATGGGATGAAAATATTTTGCAGAATAAACACTCCAGAATTAATTTTTATAGCCAAGGCTATCAATTTCAAAGAGATTTGACATGTAAACCATTATAAAATAGTAAGACAAATGTTAAAATAAATCCCTGTAAGATCAGTAGAAATGGAAAAAAACAGAATGAAATATGCTGATTCCCTCCAAGCAAAAAAAATGAATTCTCCATCTAAATATTTTCTCAACACTATAAAATCAAGTTAATCCCCAGAAACACTTCCAGTTTCAAAAAAGAAACCAGATTCCAATTAATTTTGTTCTTGAGCTGTTCGTAAACCAACCAACTTGTACTATTTGTAGGTTTAGGCATGTAAAACAAATCTTGATGTCTGTTGTGCCTTCAGCATTCCCATTCAGTTTCTACAGTGCTGCAGAAATTGACCTTTGTGTTTCTTTATACAATAACTAGAGCCTGGGTTGCATCTTCCATGGTTCCAGGTTATGAAGCAGCAGCTGGGTATCTTCATAATGGAATTTGGGTAAAACCATGCCTAGAAATAATGCACATCATTTTGGGAGTAACTGAATACTGGAAATATATCAACTCTTCACAGAGAAAAGCAATGAAAAGATGCAGAGTTTGAGCTGGGGAATCAAATGTTCTCAAAATTATATATATAAAAATGTATGACACACCCAGAAAAAAAATATCTTAATTTAAAATCAACCAGGCTTGCTCACAGCAAGATACACATTCTCCTGTTATAATTTATGCTGCAGTAGTTCCTACAAGCCCCAAGTCCCCCTTATGCCACACACTGCACAAACACAGAGTGATCACACATTTATTTATTTATTTATTTATTTATTTGGCATTAGATTTACCTGCTCCTGAGTGAACAGGTAGAGCACTGATTACCAAGGACGCCACATACACCCAGGCAGCCAGCCACAGAAAGTAATTTCAGCCTCAGCCTTTGTTTTAAATAAACACCTGCATTTTCATATGGAGAAAAGAATTTGTTTCACAATGAGCTGTCACAGCATGTTTGCCTGCTAATGAACCAAAAGCTGTTTGAATTCTGTCTCCCATTCTTCCCACACTGCAATTTTGCCAGCCCTGACTATCCCTTTTAGTGCTTTTTGTTTTTCTTTTTTTTCTTTTTCTTTTCTCTTGAACAAAACATTCCTGCTTAGGCCTGCAGTTACTTGTAATTCCCATTTCATTTACTACAGGGAAAGGCCTTGTTTCCATCCATGGAAGAAAGAAACAGATTGTTGTCACTGCTATGTGCAGATAGATAGTCCCTATTTGATGGTATTTCAGTGGAAAATTATATTTGGTGGTCCAGACAGGGAGCTCAACACAAGGGTTCTCAGGGCATCCTGGATCTTGGCATAGGATACTGTGCCACATAAAACCCAATCTAGTCCCACAAGTGGCTGTACACTCCAGTGCATTAAATCCCCAAAGACTCCCATGGATGAGGCCCTCCTCCAGCGTAAGAGTGTCTGGCATGTGTCAAAGCACGCCCTGCTCCCCACATGAGCCAATCCCTGCTTCTAGCACTGTAAAACACGGACTCAGCCTCTGCTTTTCTGTATCGTCTTGATACAGCACTCCAGCGGGACTTTACACAGGAAAGTCTGTTTTCTTTGGGCTCCTGGATCAAAGCAAGTCCTTTGGCAATTATGGCATTTAACCTTTCTACCCCCCCAGATGCTCCCTTGGGAGAAGCACATATTGAAGAAGTGATGTTATGCAAGCACAGGGTTTTTTAAATCTAGGAAATTTCTCATGGGGCCCATTATATCATATGAAGAAGAACAACTGAGTCATTTTTAAGTATAGGAATTTAAGCATAAAAATAGCCAAGAAATCNTTCCCTTCAGTCCAGAGTTACAGTGACATGTGAGCACAGAGGTGTCAGTGTCACCATGGGACATCTTCATGGGGTGCCCTCAGTCATCCTCAGTACTTCACTACTGGAAAAATCTCTTTTAAGCTCCTATTTTCTTCCAAATCCTCCTCCCCTGAGCATAAGATTCCACAAACCACACCTTTTTTTTTTGAGCTCCACACACAAATAATGAAAAAATAAAATGTTCAACAACACTGTGGCACCTTTTGCAAGACAAGTACTGAGAGTGGGAAAAGGAAGGAGATGGGATGGCTCACCAAACTTCCCACTCTTCCTGCTCTTTACAGGAGTCATCTGGGCTGTCCTTAGAGGGCTGGCATGCACATCCCAGGTGCCTGGGTTTCTTGGCACCAAGAAGACTCCCCTGGAGAGAGGAGAGAATCCCAGCCCTGTCTTGCCTATTAGGACCAGGCCAGGGAGGTGAAGGACCTGCTGACTGCTGTCCAAATCCTCAAGCTGGCATGGTGGTGCTTCCTGCAGCATCCCATCTTCCTTCAGTCTAGGGCCACCAGCATCACCTTCCAAAGCGGCCCTCCACAGGCCAGCACACAAAACCAAATATATTTAACCTGAGCCTGTAGCAAGCATGGGCTTTGCTCCTGTAGCAAATACTTCCTCTCAGCAAAGTCACCCTCTGCTTTGTCAGCTGCACCTTGAAACTAGAAGTACTTCATAAAATAATAATAAAAGGAATACAGCAAATAAAAGTCCTCTAAGTACTGCACATCACATTCCCTATGAGGCTGGACAGCTGTTCCACCTTGCTAACTGAAGGGTCAGAATAAAACCTGTGTTCATGTCACAGAGATGGGGAAGAAGGTGCTTTTGGCTGTGAGGCAGGAGGATGTGGGGCTGTGGCTCGGTGCTCCCGCTGCCCCTCTGCCCATCTGCCAGCCCAGTCACTGAGTTACCCCTGCCCGGCTCTCCCTGGGGTCCACTCTCTGCCTTCCCCTCCAAGTCCCTCAGGTGGACCTGACACACAGGGATGCCCAGCGTGGCCAAGGCTTTGAAACTCCTCCTCTGTGTAGGTAAGAAATAAGGGAGAATATTTCCTTTAATCCTTGCCATGAGCCAGATAGAATTAAAGTGGTTTACAACAGATGAGTTTTAACATGTAAGAGAGAAAATAAGGAAAAACAGATAGATATCTGATAAAAGTTCTCAGCTGGAGGTCTTTTAGACACTTATTGCCATCTTTTCTGTACCACATACCTGTTTTACAATTCCAGGGATATCAAGCAGCTAATACTAACAGAAAATTGTGTACTATTCCCACAGCAGAGTTAAACCAAGAAATTAAACAAGAATCTGCCTTGCTTTGAATTGTAGCTGAATTTAACTGTAGGATGTTGAAGTGAGATTAAATTTAAAAAATAAAAAACCCCCCAAAACAACCAAGAATTCCTTATTTACAATTGCATATGCACACTGAGGCTCACCAGGATTGAAAAGACCAGAGTGGTTTTCTTGCGCCTTGATGAAAGGGAATCAGCAGGCCAAAAGACCATTTTCAAGTGTCTTGAAAGACAAACTTAAAAGAAATACTTCATAACCAGAGGGGAAGGTGGTAGGATGGTATAGGATTTTCTTCTCCTGTTTATGAAAAACACACCTTGGGCACGATTCTAATCTGATTTAAGCATCACGTGAGGTGTATTTATTACATGGGAAAATTGCCTTAGTGTCTTCACTGACACAGTTTGGACCCAGCCTGTAGAAGATCGTCTGCATGCAGAGGACTCTCCAGTACACAGAGATGAAGTGTGGGGGAGGGAAAAGCAGCCAAGAAATAAAAAGAGAATATCTGGGAGGAAGCCACCTGAAAAATANGCATAAAAATAGCCAAGAAATCCCTAGCTTGAACATCTGTCCCAAATTCACCCCTCCTCCCATTCCTTCCGCCTTCCCATCATGCGTGGGCTTTCCCCTGAGCTCATTCAGTGGCATTATACTACTGCATGTATCCCACCTAAACCTTACTTCATGGCAACATGAAAGGGACTCCAAAGGCACTCCCTTCTTCCCCCAGCTTAGCAGAGGAGAGGCTGACTGGGCAGCCCACCAGAGCAATGGGGGTGTGGGGTTAAAGAGGGTCTCTGGCTGCCAGGGCTGGGCATGGGAGTGACAGAACAGCCTGGGGAGGGGAGGCAGAGAGAGCATCAGGGATCAATGAGATGAGGGCATGGGGGTGGTACACACACGGGGCTAGGGCATAGGAACAAACAGGGAAGCACTGAGGGAGCGGCAATGGAGCAAGGGCCAATGGGGGAACAGGGAAGGGAGAAACTTCTAGGGCAGGGTTATATCTAGGTATAAAGGGGCGGAGAGGCCAACAGGCCAACTGGGGAAGCAGAACTGGGGTACATCAACATAANTTCATAAAATAATAATAAAAGGAATACAGCAAATAAAAGTCCTCTAAGTACTGCACATCACATTCCCTATGAGGCTGGACGGCTGTTCCACCTTGCTAACTGAAGGGTCAGAATAAAACCTGTGTTCATGTCACAGAGATGGGGAAGAAGGTGCTTTTGGCTGTGAGGCAGGAGGATGTGGGGCTGTGGCTCGGTGCTCCCGCTGCCCCTCTGCCCATCTGCCAGCCCAGTCACTGAGTTACCCCTGCCCGGCTCTCCCTGGGGTCCACTCTCTGCCTTCCCCTCCAAGTCCCTCAGGTGGACCTGACACACAGGGATGCCCAGCGTGGCCAAGGCTTTGAAACTCCTCCTCTGTGTAGGTAAGAAATAAGGGAGAATATTTCCTTTAATCCTTGCCATGAGCCAGATAGAATTAAGGTGGTTTACAACAGATGAGTTTTAACATGTAAGAGAGAAAATAAGGAAAAACAGATAGATATCTGATAAAAGTTCTCAGCTGGAGGTCTTTTAGACACTTATTGCCATCTTTTCTGTACCACATACCTGTTTTACAATTCCAGGGATATCAAGCAGCTAATACTAACAGAAAATTGTGTACTATTCCCACAGCAGAGTTAAACCAAGAAATTAAACAAGAATCTGCCTTGCTTTGAATTGTAGCTGAATTTAACTGTAGGATGTTGAAGTGAGATTAAATTTAAAAAATAAAAAACCCCCCAAAACAACCAAGAATTCCTTATTTACAATTGCATATGCACACTGAGGCTCACCAGGATTGAAAAGACCAGAGTGGTTTTCTTGCGCCTTGATGAAAGGGAATCAGCAGGCCAAAAGACCATTTTCAAGTGTCTTGAAAGACAAACTTAAAAGAAATACTTCATAACCAGAGGGGAAGGTGGTAGGATGGGATAGGATTTTCTTCTCCTGTTTATGAAAAACACACCTTGGGCACGATTCTAATCTGATTTAAGCATCACGTGAGGTGTATTTATTACATGGGAAAATTGCCTTAGTGTCTTCACTGACACAGTTTGGACCCAGCCTGTAGAAGATCGTCTGCATGCAGAGGACTCTCCAGTACACAGAGATGAAGTGTGGGGGAGGGAAAAGCAGCCAAGAAATAAAAAGAGAATATCTGGGAGGAAGCCACCTGAAAAATAGCAGAAGGTGGCATTAGCAAGGATATCCTGCTCCTGAAAGCTGCAGGGCAGTGGCAACCAAGAAGGGTGCGACCACTGGCAGAGGGAAGCGAGAGTATGAGGAGAAACCATTGCAGCCTGAAACCTCTTGAAGCCACACCATAAAACTGAGCAAATTGCAGTTGGCAAAATAATGTGTGAAACAGCCAGCTGTTCCTGAAAATTCTGGAGTCCTGCTGCTGTGAGGTTTCAAGGCTTATAGCCTGGAGGCACAGAAACCCCGGAACAAGGAACAAGTAGCAAGATTCTGGTCTTCCAGATGGATCAAAGATCATCTGTGGGTCCCTGGGACTATGGGGCACCCACTTCACAACACAGGCAACTAGAAAACAACTTATGGGTGCAGGCAGTGAATAAAAGTGCCTGGCAATGACAGCAGTGGGGACTGACGAGCTGAAGCACCTCACCGAGGGTGCAGTGAGCAGAGGAGAGCAGCCTCACACCACAGGGTTAACAGGCATTCAATGAGGGCTCCCTCCATGCAGCCCAATCCTGGCTCCCCCTCAGTGGAGCTGTTGAACTTGACATCAACATGCCGTGTGTGTGGGATAAGGGAGGCAGTGAGACAGAAACAGCCAGGGTCTCATATAATCATGAATCTCTGCTCCAAAACTACGACTTATTATTCAAAAATAGCCAGTTTTCTGGGCAACAGCCCAGGGCAGCACTTTGCCAGAGGTCTGTAGAAACCAAATTCACCCTTTTCCCTTTGCTGCCAAAGCAATTGCAATAGCCTCCCCATATCACAGTCATTCCTCTCTCCTAGAAATACAGTTGGAGAAATCATCAGAAATGTCTCCAGGGTTAAATCCCAGCCTCTCAGAGTAGATCAGTTGGTTACCAAAAGACTTCAGCAGTACCCAGATAGCACTGCAACCGGACCAGTAAGTCTGGAATTACTGTCTTGACACTGAAGTGTAGTCCAGATCCTCATAAACAGACACACTTCCTTTGGAAAACTCTCCCTACAAACTTCCGACTGCACGGAGAAACGCATTTAGCCCAGTCTCATCCTTACTCACAGCTGGAAGGAGCCTTCTGAACTTTCAGAGTCCTGTCATATGGAAGCTAGAAGTGGAGAGGCTGAGGTTTTGCCTACAGCAGCCAAAGAAGGAGGGGGATGATGCATGTGTGGGGAAAAATATAATAAAAGTGTCTTTAATTATTGATATTTGCCAAAGCTTCTGAGGGCCCAGTGGCAGTTAGGACCCCAGAGTGCTGAGCACCATACAAGGCTTTTGTCCCTGCAATGGGATGGGTCATAGAAATCCCTGGGGCAACAGAAACCAAACATGCTCTCAAAGCAACAGCATCTTCTCAGTAAGTCACTGAACAGCTCGATTACCTTGGGCAAGACACATTGTTACGAGTCTCCTGAAGCCCTGTCTGATGCATCAGCGGCTGAAGCCCTTGCCAGCGGTGCCCAGCCTGGAAAAAAGGCTGCCAGGAGCAATATCTTATGCTGTAACATTCGGACTTTACTCCAGTCCCACCCGGTCTGCCCAAGTCTACAACCCTGCAGCACAGCTGGTGCTGAGCAGCACACCTGGTGCAGGCAGCCCGGCTTGCAGGCTGCAGTGTGAGATGCAGACTGAGCTCTGGGTGGGAGCCTCGAGACAAGAGGCCGTAAGCTGCCACCCTTTGGATGACAAAGGGCACAGAGAGCGGTGGCACGGCCGGGGAATGGGCACTGAGAGATGCGGGAGGAAGAGCGAGGCCTGTGAGCAGGTAGATTGCGAGGGGATAAAAGGCCGGGGTTCCTTTCCTGGGGATCCTCCCCGGAGGCAGCAGCTCTGGCTGTTTCTGTGTTACTGCGCCCTGAATAAATGGCTTTATGGAACAAGACGTCTGAGACTCTGCCATGGGAAACACGGGCTCGAACCGGTCAGCTCTATTAAGTGACAGTATTAAGATCAGGCTAGGAGTGATGAGGCCCTTTTTGACATGGCATCTATCAGAATTCATTCCGAAGTTGGCCAGATTGTTCTGGAACTTGGTTATAAAGTGCAGACTGTGTTGGATTTATTAACAGTAGGCTTTCTACACCATTATTGTCCATTTTTCTTTAGGATCAAAACTACAAAACATCAATACACTGCAAGAAATGCCTCGTCCCAGATCACGGACAGCAATTTCAATAGGTGAGAGTATAATGGTAGCAGCCTTTTATGTCAGTCACTGACATAAAACAACAACTCCTGTCTACTACCTCCTCAAACAGACCCTCTGTTTTCCCTAAATTACGTGTAAAATGTATAGTGCATGCCACATTACGACATAGGCTTTCTACTTAGGGATAGAAATCCACAGTCAAATTTACAAATGACCAAAGCACCACCTAAACCTTGGCAAGCACATGCATATGTAGAAGATATGGATTACAATATCTGGTGCCAGTTTCCAGTTCTGTACATAACTTCTATAGGTGAATTCAGGGCAATTACTTATGCAAAAGCATCATTCTCACTTCAGAAGCCATTTAGACAGAGGAAATCATGGCAAAGTCAGTTAGGGAGGGGCCTCAGGAAGACTTCCGCTTTACCCCTGTGCTGAGGAGAATCATAGGTTCCTAGTTAGTGTGATGGTTGGCTCTGTGACTGAGAAAAATGAATGTTAGTGTGGAAGAAACCACATACTGACGTTTTGTGATACCAGGTTACTTCTTACAAAGCTGCATGGTCCAGGAGGGTAGATTGCGGTTGCAGCAATGGGATTTGTTATTAATTAGATCTTTGGCTGCAGCTTAAAGGCTGCATTGTATCTCTCAGGTCAGACTTTTCTGCTGCCAGTGCCATCAAAGAATTTGTAATTGACCCCATAATTCACTTAAAATTTTCTGGCAAAGCACTATATTGAGCACTACCTGACGCTTCTTCCTACATAGGTTCCTTACAGTGTGCAGGGTAATAATGACTTATTTAACCCTTGCATATATGTATTACTTCCTACGCATAGAACATCCACTGACATCCAGATTATATATATTTTTTTATCCATAGAAAGCAACGATCTCATATTTCACATGGACTTCCTTGTGACTGCAAAGACGTCCTGGAAGAAAACAAGCAATACAGTTGCAATGCACTTGCAACTCAGATTTTCTTCTTTCTTGCCATATGAAATTAATCATTTATTAAGAAATTGTTTCTGGGTCAGCCAATCTGACTGGCAAGGACAGAACAGTGCCTTCCAGTGTAGTGGTTTGATTCGCATTTTCCCCTTTCTGTGAGATAAGAACAGGGAGGAATACAAAGCAGGCACCAAACTTTAAAGAATATAATGAAGTTTATTACTACAACTAAAAGTAAAATAGAATAAAAAGGAATTAAAGCAAATTAACCCCCCTTTTTCTCCAGTACCTCCTCCATCCACCTGTAATATAAAGACACAAACTTAAAAGCAATTCAGCTAGTTTGC
>VYZQ01055889.1:0-13244 GCA_013400655.1 Mystacornis crossleyi
AAAAAAAAAACTTTTTTTTTTCTTCTTCAGAGCAGAAACCTCAGGCACTTTCACAAGAGAACTGAGGGAGCAGAAAAGGACAATGGGACAACTAAAGTCAGGAGAGAGTACAAGCTGCAGATGCACAACATGAACTGGACTGTCAGGAACAAAATCAGCACAGCACTTTCAAACCAGGAGGCAGCAAACAACCCTGGCTCTCTCTTGTCTGCTGACTTAGACAAATTTTGGAAGAGGACAAGTAAAAAGCAGTATGACACGATCTTTCCTTATATCTGCTTGGTACTTACTCATTTACTACTGTTCTGTCAGCACTTAAAGCCATTTGGGCCAGAAGAGAAACATTAAGAAAACATTTAGACAAAAAGCTGAGTGGACAAGGGTCCTAAAAGATACCAAGCAGCTGGAAGCACCTGTGCCAAGAGGCTGCTGTGCTTGAAGAGTGATGGGTCAGAGCTCATTTCCTTGTTCCTGTAGACAACATGGGAGAAAATGGAACCCTGAAGAAGAACAGGGGTCCTAAATACACAAGTAAATGATTAGTAGGGCTTAGATAATCACCTGTTACACCTGTCTTGAGCCACTTGATTGGTGTTATTCAGTCATCCCCCTCTGAAAAAAGTCTGGTCCAATATCCATAAAGAGCAGGTGCTCTGGCAGGACAGCAACAAAGGTGTATTGGTTCTGGTACCCCCTGGACAGAAACACTGCAGGGGTGAAACGTACTCCCTAGAGGAGCAGTGTGATGCCACACTGCCATCCCAGCCGAGGCCAAGTTGTCACCTGTCTGTCCCTGAGGCTGTGGAGGTTCATCTAATGCACATCACTGCATGGCTAGGCAGCTCATTCTCCCTCAGGCAGAGGCTGGGGCCTCCAGCCCCACTGAGGCTTGGGAGGTGATGGCTCTGTGCCTCTGGAAGGCATTTGTGACATGTGGGAGAGTTTTCAGGTCTTCCCTGGCACTGGAAGAAAGCTGACTTCTAATTTGTCCTCTGCCCTGCAGGGAAGAGGGTAGTTTTTCCAGCCTCTGTATCACCAACAGGCTGCAAGGATCATCCATGCTCCTGGACACAGACACATGTCCCAAGACTGTCAAAGAGACTTTCTTCAAGGAGCTTAGAGGTTTGAGACACAAATAGGATGACGCTCCACTCTCAGAGTCCCAGTGAGGAAGCTTTTCTTACCCCACTGCTCACTCCTGGATGCTTCCAGCAATCTGCCAGGAGAGCAATGTCCAAGATCCTCCCCCCATCATCCTGTTCCAGGGAGGGTATGCCAGGCTGATGTTCAGCACTACTGAACTGAATATGATAGCTGATTTTTCCTGAAGCAAGTAATCACTCAGGCAAACTGATCTCTCAGAAAAGTTGCCCCAGGAATATCCCCTTTTTAACAAGCTACTACATAAACCACAAAGTTACAGGTGTTAATAAACAGATCTTTTATTATTTGGGGAGGAAAACAATCAGCTTTCACTCTAATAGGCACCTCACAAAACAGCCAAAGATTTCTACTTTCTCACGACATACTAAATTTACCTCAGATTTAGCCCAAAATGAGACCAAAATGACCATGACTCTCTCCAAGGCTCTGCAATGGTCAGGAATAAGGCAAAATCTAGCCAGCAAACAAGCCAAGATGAGGCTTGCCAGCCCTGCTCACCAGGCTCAGCAAGGGAGAAATGATTTCTTCTCAAACTCAATTCCATCCGTTAGTGCCATCCTGAGCACATAAGCAAAGCGCCTACCTGGCATCCAAGTTATATTTATCCATAAAGCATTTGGCTGTTTTGTCTGGATTGTGATTGCCAATCTTATGTTTCATAAGCATCGGCTCCTCCTTTCCTCCCTGGAAGTCACATTTCTGATGATTTATTGCTTGAGGTGTTTTTAAGGAAGTGAAAACAAACGACAAAAGCTTTGAAGCATGACTGGACTTCTTACCTCAGAGCTGCAAGAGCTGCAGGGATGCTGGGCCACAGCAAACATGAGGACACTAGATTTGAGGGTCCTAAAAATCAGAAGGATCGACTGGCCCATCCAACCCAAAGTGAAGACACTTATCAGAGTTTTCACCTGGGGTAGGACTGCCAGTCCGTCCTACAGGTACGAAGCAATGAATGTGGCAGGTGAGAGAAGCACCTGGGACAGCTCTTGTGGGTGGCACTGAATAAAGAAAGCCCTTTAATGATCACCATGTACTTTTACTGCACAAGCCATGAAGCACATGCTCCTCCAGCCTTGTGGTTTTTTGTTTCACGGAAGAAAAAAACCCCAAACCCAGCTTTTTTTTTTTATACCTGTAAGCCACCCAACATTATCCTGAGTATATCTTCCAGCATACAGGACACAGGCTGGAGGTGGGTGCACCCACACAGATGGCTCTAAAGTGGGATTTCCGGTGTCCTTTTACAGGTGCCAGGTGGGTTTGAAAGATTTTACAAGGCACAGCAGCACGTCAGAAGAGACAGAACTCGCAGAGTCACAGAAGTACTCACCATTTGCTGCCCCTCTGGAGGCTGCTGCATTACCCGTGATCCCTTAAAATGTGTTAGTGATGTCCAGCACTCCCAAAATAAGTCAACTCCTCAAGAAGGGATTTGAGAGACTCAAGTAAGCAGATGAAAAAATCTGTGTTTGCTAGGGGAATTTACATCTCTGAGAAACAAATCAGGCTCTTTATAAAAGAATGACAACTTGAAATCTAGGCCTTTCAAGGCAAGACTGAAAAATATGACAGTCCTACCACCGACTCCACAGGTCCTAAATCCCCTTTCCACCTTTTTTTGCCAGGTAAGAGGCTGAAAAAAAACTGTACGATTTTTTTTTTCTGTAACAAAGCAGCCACCTGCAGGGCCCATTCACCAGAACAGCTGAGCAGGTCACATTTCTCACTGCTGGAGGGCACAGTCCTGCCCATTTCCCCATCCTCCTCCCAGCCCAGGCACCAGTCTGACTCACCAAGAACCACCTTGAAGGCTCTGGATAGTTTCCCCAGTGTTAGCCAAGCGAGCTGACTCACTGAGGACTTGGATGATCCCCAGAGGTCCCTTCCTACCAATATTATTCCATGAGCACTGCAGTAGCTGCACCAGGGGACCACATGGAGCACAGAGCTGGAAATCCAGAGGGAAAGAAGCTTGTTCCTATCCCTGTCAGAGAGCTCTGCTCTCAGGGGAGCTTGGCTGCCTTGCTGAGCTGTTCTGTGCATCGCTGCTGCCTTTACACACTGCCTGGCACCGGGAGCCCACTGCCACTGCCCCCCGCCCAAAGGGCTGACAGCAAAAGCTGCTGCAGCGGCTGGTGGTGAGCACAACCACCCTTGGAGTGGCACAGCTTGCACATCCTGGCTGGAAGGGCTGCTTGGTTGGTGGAGCTGCCTCCTTCCAGGAGCATTTAGCTAATATAATGGTTTTGCTAGGCTGTTAATGTAACGGCTTCAAAGATGGCTCAAGGGAAACCAAGGAAAGTGAGGCAGGCACAGAAATGAAGAGAACAAAAAGAACAATCTTCTCTTTTTAACATTTGTTACACCTTTGGCATAGTTTGTAACAGAGCCGGGTCACTTTTCAGAGAGAATCGCAGCATTTCCATTGATAAATTTCAACACAATGGTCATGCAAAACCAAGAAGTCCATCTTACAACTTGGCATAAGCTACAAACTCATGCAAACTTCACTTACCATGCCATAATCTGAGGTGAAGAGAACATTTCCATTGGCACACAAGCCAACAGTGCATGGCTGCAGCTGGTCCTGCTCCCGCAGCCACACCCTGGCACCCTGCAAAAACCAGAAGATATCCCATTAGAAAGAACTGGAGCCTACAAGATCTACACAAGGGGTGCAAATACCCAAGGAAAGCTGGGGGAGGCTGCAGTATTCAGAAGCTACTTCCAAGCTACAGCTGCTTAAAATATTTAAGTAAGCCGTACTTACGTTTTCAGAGAAACTGGGTTTGGTTTTTTTAATATAACATGAGCGGAAGCAAAAGCAGTTTTTTAATCAGCTTCATGTGGAAACCAAAGGAAACAACAATTTTTATAGAAAGCGTCATGGAAAGATACCAACACATAGAATAGTTGGTTTGACTGTCTAAATATTTTAAAACTTGGAATAGCCAGTCATTAAAATCATGCTATAATAATAATAGAAAATATAAATAAAGCATGTTTACAATTTCATACACCCACACAACATTGTAAGTCAAAATGCTTCCAGCAATCACCAGCAAACAGCTAAGAGGATTTCAGAGAGCTTTGTTTGCAAACTCTGGCAAGAGTTTCCTTTGGTAAATGACATGACCTGAGTGTTTCTCTGATGTATATATACACTGATGTGTACATGATGGCCCTCATGTCTGATGTATGTAAGCACTGGTGTTTATATATGTTTATATATACGACGTTTCACATACATTACAACATCTTAAACTGCTCCGTGTCTCTCAAGACAAGTCTGAGCACAAAACCAGATTTCTCGTAAGACACGTGCAGGGATCTTTAGGACAGGTAGATCTCATAGCTCGCCTACCAAAATAGTAGGGAAAACAAGTTTGCTGAATTGGCCTCTTCTGCCCTGTCTGCCTGAGGGACCTGGTACAAGGGGAAGAGGAGGAGCATGAAGGCAGATCAGAGTGAGCATGACTTGCAATTACAGAGTTAGGCATGAAGTCATACCACATTTCAGTTATTGCAAACTAATCACTCCCATGTCTTCCCATAGAAATCACATAAACTCTGCTTAGATAAATATTGAGAAAAATCCGAAGTGCTCAACTGTTGAGTAACATTAGGGCCATCCTGCCTTTCATCGATTCATAGACTGACGTTCTTCCTAATTTTTTATGCCCCTAAGTTATTGATCGTGAGCTTTAAGCCCTTCCTACACTCTTAATCCCATCAGCACCATTAGCTCTTTGCTTGTAGGCTTAATATGTTTGAAGAAATGGAATAGTGTTTCTATATTACATTATACAAAATGTAGAACACTAATTCTATTTTTAATGATTTGTTTTTAGTTTAGGTGGGTTTTTTTAAACTACTTCAGTCATTTTAAACACTTTAGTACACTGGACTTTCCTTACTATAGCAGACATCTATTGGCCAACCTCCAGCCCTCCCAATAAAAGAACTGGGTTTAATGACATTAAAAAGGTGTACATAATTCTAGCTTTACTGCTGTGCTCTGGTCTAGAGTCTCCCCATCAAGCAGATTAATCTCCCCTCACCAAGTGAGTGAAAAGCACCATTGCATCTGATCAGCACCTAAACTCATGGATGGTCTGCAAAGATCATCCTCATGGCCAGTGAATAATAGCAATAGAAAAAAATTTAATGTTACAGATTCGAGATCCCAGAGAGCTGGTATGAACAATACATCACATATGGATTTTGAGGAACTATATAAAGGATTTGTTACATCCTCTTATATTTTCCAAAACTCTTGATGCTGGAAACAAAGTGTCCTGAGGCATCTGGGCAAGACACTGCTGTTGCGAAATCATCAATTTCCCAAATCACATTCTGACTACTCTGCATAAACATATGAACAGCAACATGTGCTAAAAGACCTTTTCGCTACTTTCACCAAAGATTCTTACTACCATCATGGTAGAAAGCAAAGAGTCAGAAAACAGGAAGGTTGTGTCTCCAAACAGTGGGATGAAAGAAAGCCTTTTACAAAACACTTAGTGTAAACATCCCCAACAGCGCATTGCAATGCCTTCAGACACCAGTAGCCCCGGATGGCAGACATGAGAGCCTGAGGCAAGCGCAATTTAACGAGGAGACAAGCCTGCACCCCGCCATGCACACCGTGCCCCGATGCCACAGCATGCACAACCTGCATATGGGAGTGTGCCACAATCACAGCACCCTACATGGTCTGTCCCTGAACACCAGGGGGGTCCAGGTTACACAGACTTCCACTCCCTGAGCTCAGAAATTAATTTGGAGCTACAGGCAGTTGACAATCTGACACAGAAGAGACAATCCATGGCATGAATACTGTTATTTAATAGGTACCATTTAGAAGGGAAAAGAGGGGAGATAGCTGAGTGATCCCATTGCCTATCTCTAACACATAGAAATTAT
This sequence comes from Mystacornis crossleyi, assembly GCA_013400655.1. Lineage (NCBI taxonomy): Eukaryota > Metazoa > Chordata > Aves > Passeriformes > Timaliidae > Mystacornis > Mystacornis crossleyi. Next base: position 6,094 of record VYZQ01055889.1, read on the forward strand.
CTAGAAGTCCAGACTGATCCAGACCCCTTTCCCAGTAGAAGTGCATGTGCAAAAGTATTAACAAATACTCCTCCAGGGAGGTACAGTTCTTTTGTACACCACCACACAAACTTATGGCAGGTCCTTCTGTGTGGCTAAGGAGTAGAAGGCAACATGCTGAAACTCCCAGGCACTGCGGTATTTCAGCTGCCCAGAATGACTTACTTCAGCTTACTTTGATGTTGTAGCTGTTTGTACAACAGCAATTGCCTCTGCACAGCAGAATAACTGCATCCAGTTATGCTGTTTCCAAAAGGAATATTGTGCTGAGACAGCCAGAAAAGGAACCACAGAGCAAATAATTATTGTAACTTCTGCCCAGCATAGCCATAGCCCCCATTTCCTGAAAGGCAGAGTTTGTTTTAGTGCATCTCCTTCCACCAGCCCTTTTTTCTAAACATTAAATTCCCCAAGGAGCCTTGACTAAATACAGGAGCAGACGGCAACACCAAAGAGACTGCCCTCACTTTGCTCCTCTCTCCCCCAATGCCACACATCTCACTGATCAGTTGAAAGGATTAAATTGAGCAGAAAACTTCCCAAAACTGCCAGGCAGCAAGGCTGAACTTCCATAGGAAAAGCAAGGTCCGTAGGACCGAGCACTGCCCAGCATCGACATGCCAGCTCTGGGAGACCCCAGCTCCCACAGGCACCACAGATGATGGGGAAACCCTGCACTTCTAGGACAAGAGTAAAAACCCTTCAACTTTCATTCTGGGAAACAGGAGGTCCACCCTCACCTACAGACAAAACAGTGAAACAAAATGAAGCAACAAGCAATCAGCGATTTGAGGAGAACACCTTAAAAACAGAGGAAGAACATCAGTGATGATTTTGTGTGACCACTTTCCATCAAATAAAGCTGGCTGAATAGTGATCATACAGTTAACTCAAGCCCCTTATATAATGAGCTCATCCCCTCTCAATTATTCCCTTACTTGGAGTTTATTAGGTTGGTCTATTGCTTTGGTTTTAAAGGGAACAACAGCAGAACTGAAAGGAGCAATATAATAGTAAGGTACCAGTTCCTATATCAAGGGTAGGTCACTCAGATGTTAAACAAACTCTGAGACCAACATCCTCATTCCTATGGCCTCAGTAACAATCTGTCAATGAACTTGCCTTGCCACAAAGTGCACAGCAAAGCACAATCCTGAAAACTGATCCCATACCATGGCGTTGTCATTTAGAAAATAAAGTTGCCTGCATACAGAGAGCAATGTTTCATCAGTACTGGCCCACTGTCACACCACGATGTCTTCCACTGCGGACAACAAAATCTAAGAAGTCATTTCTCAGTTCAGATAACACATAGCACTTTGGGATCCTAGACTCAGAAATAAATAACATTTCCTGCTATTCATGATATCAAAAAATCAATTGAAGCCACAGATTTATTTGGCCTTCTATGACATTTTTTTAGAGTGACTGAAACCGGAAGCTCTCCCTTGCATTCACATGCCTGTATCTCATCTCAGCAGATGCAGTATTCTGTGTCAGCAGGGAAAGAATAAGGGACATCTTGTGTGCTGTACCCAGGGAAAGGGCAGAGAGGCAGACAGGCAGCACACAGCCCCCACTGCAGCAGCAAAGCATCCATGCATTAGTGTGTAGCCAGCAGCTACACCCTCCTCATCAGTTACCCAGCTGTAGAAGGCTGCAAGGTAAGCTCCAGAGGACAAGACACACAATTCTCTACCTGCAGGTGCCTTGGCCTCTCCAGGGCCTCCCAGCCCAGCAGGAGACACATTCAGGGACTGACATGAGAAAGCACTCCGCAACTGTACCACGCTTCAGAAACAAGTTTTCATATTCTGTTCTCCGAACTCGCGTGTTCTGGACTACCCTTGAACCTTCACATTTTCCCAGGATGTCCTCTGTCTTCTGGAAACTGCTTCTTCCCAGGCACAAGCAAGAATGAGCTGCCCCAGCTGAACTTCAGGACACAGCAGTGCTGCCTCTCTGTGAGTGCACTCAGACATCCCATTCCTCCTTGTGCACAAACCTACGCAACTCCCAGGAGTAACATGCCCAGGAGGGGCTAAACCAGGATGGCTGTATCAATTTTCCAGGGGTTATTCAGAGAGGGAAAGTGTTTTTGGTTGGAAGACACCTTTTAGTTTATGAAATGAGCACACAGTTGTCTGCTTTTTCCAGTACAGGATGTTTTTAATGTTTTCTTTGTGAATGAACTTGGCTGCCTCAGCCTCCAGATCTACCTACAGACACAATACTAGAGGCTCTTGCAGCGCCTTCCTTGATTTAGGTAACTGTACCCAATCAGCAATTCTGCAAGGGGCGGGATGTCTCAAATATGTGCACTCCTGCACTGAGAGTCTGAGACCAAAATCTCTGTGGGTGCTACAAGTTTTCAACTACAAGTACTATATACGTAACTTACCTTTGTCCTCCTAGCACACTAAGGCTCTTCAGTGGGCATTGGGCATCCAAGCCTTGTGTTTCTCCTGGCAATGGATCCCTATGCTCCTAGGCTTAGAAAAGGCTCTCCTAGCAGCACAGTGCTGAGCCAGCTCTTTTCCCAGCCTCAGTGGGCTTTGTGGTTGTAAACCACAAGGCAGAGACTGGGCTAGAAAGGCCCTTGCAACTCAGACAAAGCTGGAATCAGGTTTCAATAAATGCACTTTTCAACAGATTGATCTGGATGATCATGAATAAGTGATAGGACAAATATAAAGAGCCTCAGCTAATGGATGTTAGATTGGTGGGGAGGGGGAAGTACCTGGAAGCCTAGACCCATATGGTAAGGAATGCAAATTTGCTGTTTTTCTGACGGCAGGCTGAAATGAAGCCATGGGTTGTATCTGATCAGCAAAACTGGGACCAGCTGCTGGAAGGGAGAGGCAGCCCAGGAGGCCACAGGTAAGAGAGACAGAAGCAACAACAGCCAATATACAGTAGCTGGGAAGAGGGACAATTTCTGCAACAGCAGTAGGTATAACAGAAACAAAAGTCTACTTCTTGTAAGGCACGAGGATGACACACTGCAGAGCAAAAAGGGACTGCACTGTACCTGTCTGGTCCCACGATTCCCACACAGCAGCTCCTTGAGCTCAGGCAGCCCCTGTAAGCCAGCAGGGCTCACAGAGCTGGGCACAAACTGCAGCCATGGGTCCTGCTGCTCGAGAGCTGCAGTCTCGGCTGAGCCCATGACTCATTCTAGCTCTGCCAATTAGCAGCCCCATTCCTCACTAATTATGAGCCCAGCAGCTCTGGCTGCTTAGTCTGCCAGCAGCTTTGCAGAATAGCAGTATCAGGAAAAGGTTTGTGCATTTTAAATAATCTAAGAGCAGTTTGTCACTTCTGGTCACTGATGTACGTGCACTGCTTCCCACTCCCCTTTTGCCTCCCCCTCCCATCTGTTCTGTTCCTGTCTCCTCCCCCAGTTTGGCTGCTGCACAGCTTCTCTTCTCACTCTTCAGAACATATCCCAACTTCAAATATCTCCCAGGAAATGTCTGGTCCATGGAGGTAATTCTTAATCTTGTCAAAGAAGCAACTACATGCTACAGCAACCACACCAACTGTTTGTCAAGGGAATGGAGGGAATGAGCCCCCAGCTGTTTTGCCATACTTCAGAGCTGCCCTTTGGCACGAGCAAAAGGTGCACAGAAACGAGGCAGATGCGACTCCTTCCTGACTTCGCTGTACACTTTCTCCAAGCTCAGTTTAAGATGAGCTGCCCCCTGCAATTCCACCATGGGCAGTGAAGCCACTCTCCTTCTCAGGTGAAGTCCTACAGAGTCAGCAACCACCTGAGAAATTCTCGCTATTCTTGAAAATGCATACTGAATTTCATTATGTTCATAAAAGTAAATACCACTTCCATGCCTTCATAACAAGCTCTTCCCTACCTAAAACTTTAATTAGGAACTGAATTAAAAGAGTTGTTCCCTAAGCACATTAGTCACATGGATATCTACAGATGAGTATTCCCTGTCACATCACAGCAACTCTGGCTTTCCTACATCTCCTCTGGAGCCCTGAAAGAATGAAGGTAACATGGCATGTGCTAAAGCCCAGCCTGGTCCTAGCAAAACTTTCACCGACCAACTTGCAGCTCCAAACCGAGCAAGTAAAAAGATATTCCTAGCCTGATCTCAACTTGGAAAGTGCTTCTCAAAGAAGCCTCTCCCTCTTGACACCAAGTATATGGTAAGGTGGCTTCCTTGCACTTCCCTCCCTCTCTCAAATTCAGCCATCTTCAAGGGTGAGGCTGGGCTGATGGACAGTTGGGAAGTCTTCAAGGTCCACAGAATAGAGCTCAGGGCCTCAAGAAGCCACAAGGATACAGTGGTCTGTCACCAAGCAGCCACAGTGCCACACGTTTTGTAAAAATCTCAGACAAGAGCCCTGAAACAGTATTTCTTCTGCGATGTTTGGGATTATATCCAATACCTTTTTGCATCTTGCCACATCCTTGTTTTCAATAATTTCCTGCCTTGTGGAGTTCCACCATCTACTCACACATTATACAGAAACGTACGCTTTTAAACCAGTCTCATCACTGTGAAGCAGAAAATCTCTTTTTCTTGCGGTCAGAGGTAGAGGCATAGAGGAGTTCAATCCACCTTCTCTGTCTCATCCATTATTTTCTGCTCTTTTGCCATGTCTCCCCCTATTTGTCATTTCACTAATAAAGTAATCTCAGGTTTTTCGAACTCTTCATGTGAGACATTTTCCTGGTGTTTGTTTGTCCTCAGTGTCCTTTCCTCAGACACCACATAGAAAGCAAGTGGAGTGCCTCTGAGCTGGGATACACTGCCAGTCAGTCTGAAATAAGAGTGGAAGTGGGGAAAAACGGGGGAAACAACCCATGTAAGAAAGAAGCTGGGAGACAGGAAAGACAGAAGAGTCTATTTTTAAATCACTGGGTACAAAGGCATATGCTAGTAGCAGCATCCAACTACTAGATGTGGACAGCAGCATCGTGATTCTATGTGAGTAATCATAGACTCACAGAATAAGGTGAGTTGGAGGGGACCCACAAGGATCATCGAGTCCAACTCCTGGCCCTGCACAGGACCATCCCCAAGAGTCACACCATGTGCTGGAGAGTATTGCCCAAATGCTTCCTGAACTCTGGCAGGCTTGGTGCTGTGATGATGGCGACATACAGCAGTTTTTAACAAACATCCCTGGGAAGCACTCATCTTGCATCACACTGCGATGCTGAAGTGCTCTCCCATATATTAGTAAATGGAAAGGACAAAAAACATTTTAAAAATCAACAGGTCCAAGAGTTCATCTGTCCAGTAAAGTTTCTCAACAGCTGATATTAATTTTTTGTAAGTCTGGTAATGCTGAGGAAATTCCAAGAGATTGAAAGAGTCAGAGTCTAAATGGGAGTGATTGCAGGATTATCCCTAGTAACCATAGGTTGCTTACTCTGAGAAGCCCACGGAGAATACAGAGGTTTTGCTCTCAGCTGTTTTATCTTAAGGATACTCTGGCTTAACTGTTGTCCAGTGGCCATTAACATGTAGAAAGAAGTCTAGTCAAAAAGACTTCTTCTTCCTTAGCATCCAAGCATATGAAACAAATAGGACCGTGATTGATTGTCATGGCACTGCCCATATCAAACACAGTATTTCAGTAAAAGTCAGCTCTTGAGGAGCAAACAGCAGCAAAGGGATCTCAAAACTGTTTTTGTGACTGGGGAAAACCACTGCTAATTGAGAAAGTTTCCAACAAATGTCTGCAGTGACAGGGTCAGTACTATTTTGTATTCTCATCAAGGACCTAAAATCTAAATTAGTACTGACAGTACTAGCAGATGCCAACATCTGTAGATAAGTACCCACAAGGATGCAACCATCAGGGCAGTGTGGATTCCACAGCCCCTTGTTAGAACAAAACAGGATTAAAGTACAGCCAAACTGAAAGGCCATCGTCATGAGAGAAGGAATGCAAGGAGCACTTCAAACAGAGGAATGTCTTCTGGAAAGTCACAGACCCAAAGAGGCTTGCAAATTGCTGAGCAGAAACTCCCAGGACATTTGGTTGCAACCAGAGCTGATGCATGTCTGGGATGTACAAACAGGAGTAAAGAAGTTTATTGCTTACTTATGCTTTGAGGTGTGAGAAAGAAGCCTTCCAGAGATAACATAAAAGGCTCAGTTATTTTTGCTATTCAGAAAGATCCCTTGTAGTGCAAAAGTATTTGTGAAGATGTTAATGTCATTATGTAGATTTGCCAGAGCGAGGGCTGACCTATCTAGCCCAGGCAGTGATAGTGGGGGGATTAGAGCAGCATGTGGCCCAGCATGGGCTACAAACCTCACCGCTGTCCCTGCATCCTCAGCTGACTCAACCCTGCTGGGAGGACACACCAGCCAGCAGCACTGAGACCCCTCTCTGCTACCTGCTGGCTCACCTTTGCCAGCAACCCAGAGGCAACCCAGTGCCAGAGAACGATTTTTTGCAGAGAACTTATTTGGGACAAAGCGACTCTCACGAAGCAGAAGAAAAGTAGGACCCGAAAACGGATGGATCTGCCAGACTTAGAAATGAAGCAGAGTTTATTTTAAAACAAGGTTGTGTAACCACTTGAAGAAACTGCAAAAAGTGGGGGATCCTCCAGAAATAAGAAGCCCTTCTAGAAAGTGTGATTCAGCCAAATCTTCATCATTGGCTCAAGATGCAAGTAACAGGAATAAACAGGACTAATACACCCGCCTCATCCTAACCCTAATGTCCACCTTCTCATCAAGTACACTGATAACTGGATCTATGAGGCCCCACCACCAGTTCAGTTGCTGTGGTAATTATTGCACTTGTAGGACAGGACCGCTCAGGCCCCTGGGCACTGTGCCAAGTGATGCATAACAGACAGGCCCTCCATAGGTGCTTTTCCTGGGACTTGGCTCTACAGCACTGCCGAACTGAGGGTGATCTCAGATGGAAATGACGAGGCAGAACTGTGGAGTTTAGGGTAACTGGAAGATAACCAGGAAATCCAGACTCTCGCAAGTTTCAGTCTTAGTGATCACATTTAGATAGTTCACATATTCTCCTTAAAGCAAAATGGGAAAAAGAATTTGCAAAACACTCGTGATTATTATGTTAAATGTAAATGTGGCAAGAAGTGAAAC
>VYZQ01055899.1:0-16594 GCA_013400655.1 Mystacornis crossleyi
TGCGAAAACCAGCAGCTCATGTGGTGACTGCTCTTCCAACTAAAAGGCTGAAACAGCAGCTCTGTTTTAGAAAACAGAATCTGCCCAGCAACAGAATCCCATAAATGTCTTTGGAAAAGCTTCATTTGAGTTCTCAATTAACTAAGACATATAATCATAAAATGCAGGCTTTATTAGTCTACAGAATTTTTTTCTTTTTAAATCACTCCACCAGTATTCCCAGAGTGTGGAGTATCTTACTTAAGCAGGCAGACTTGGAAGACAGTCAACCTGCATATGCTTCTCATCTCCATCCCTCTTTACAGCCTTTTGAAACTAACATCCCTTGTGGTCATCCATCTCCTGCACTTCTGACTGCTGACAAATGTCACTTCAGCCCAGTTTTACTGACCCTGATAAAGAATGAGTGGAATAAAGGCTGAGGGAAGCTGCCTTCACTTTCCTGCAGTGTTTTAATATGATGTTTGCCAGCTCCATAGGTTCATCTAGGGGTCTCATCCAAGGCTGGACTCACTACGTACCAGCAGCCCTCCCAGTCCAGGTCTGTCTTTGTTCAGCCAGTAGCTCCACGAGGCCTCTATCTGCATATTTCTTGTTCTATTTTACAGCCTCCTTTAGGTGGAAGATGCTCTGCTTTTTGTACATACAGTCTATTTTGAATGCTTCTAATCCTTTCTCTGCATTGCTGCATTTATCCTCATTAAATAATTGTCATCTTTTGTCTGTGCTGCACACCCCTACACAATGTTCACTGATGCGATATTTTCATTTAGCATTCAGTAAAGATGGCAGCAATATATCAAATACAAATGCAAAGGCTTTCCCTTTCTTTTATCATTAAGATGATGTTGTTTAATTTTCAGGACAGATGTTGGCAGTTAGAAAATGTCATCTGTATGTAGATAACAAAACTGGCTTCTTCTACCTCATAATTTGTAAGCAAATGCACTGAAAATTAGATTTAAAGGATTATCAAATTCAGTTCAAAGCAGCAGTCAAATCTAGAAGTGAAATAAGGGATTATATAAAACGTTCCATCAAAAGCAGCACTTGTCCATTCTAGGACTCTCCTGCTGGAGGACAAGTGTTCTGGCTCGTTCCCCAAGATCTGGCTCATTTGCTTCATGGAGCTGTGCCTACCAGACTGTGATATAACACCTATGGTCCAAATGCTGATGCAGTACAAATGAAATACAGAATTAAACATCTCTTTGCTACACCCTCACCTCTCCCCAGTCTAAAAACTTTGACCCTTCTGTCTGGGTCCTGCAAATCAAATCATTTCTGTCACACAAGGTGGCAAAATGCTATGAAAAGGCATGACTTCTTTGAAGCACCTGACTGACTGGATGCAAGGGGTTTGTACTGAACATTCCTACTTGATTTTTTTGTAAATGCCCCTCACAATACACTCCTGCTGCATGGAGTTAACCATGAGGGCCTCCACACCACCTCAGCACCTGCAACAGATTGAAATAGAACAAGGAAAAGATTATTCTGTCTTCCACAGTCTGCATCACCATCATCACCATTATGTTAAAAGAGCAGTTGTTTGGGAGAAAAATGTGACTCAGCTAAGTGGCAGCTTTTCTCAGAGACACAGCAAGGGTTTGACCTCATGCTTACGCCCTCCTGTTTGCTCGCCTCTTCTTCAACTCACTTTGTTCCTTCCTCCATTCCCTCTCCCTTCCACTGCCACTCACACTTGTCCTCCCATCCTCCGTCCTGCTCTGTTCCTCCAGTAGCCTTGTCCTTTTTTCTTCTTCCATTGATCTTACTCTGCTGGGTTTTTCTCCTTCCCTCTTTTCTTGTTTTTCTGTATAGGAGCTGACCAGATGCCTAAAGGCCAGACTCTGCTCCCCTCCACAGCCAAGTATAAAAGCAGCTTCAAAGGAAGTGGCATCATTCACCCAGGAACTTAACATGGATGGACCTCTGAAAGGGGCATCTAAGCTGTGCAGGTCAGCCTCCCCCTGATTTCTTTAGGCCGAATGCTCTACAGTGCCTTCACGGAACCCCCAGTGCACACACAGCGTGAATTTATTTTACAGCAATCACAGGTGGTTTAATGAAAGAACAAGCCTGTATCAAACAACTGGAAGAACCAAGTCATTTCTGCTGAGGTAACACCTCGGCTGAATGAAGCATTACTGCTGCGACTCCACTGTGGCTCCCATCACCATGATTATCTCTGAAGTAGGAAGGTCAAATTCACAGCTTCAGCAGAACAGGTTCAGCTCCTTGTTCCACACAGATTGCCTGCAAGACACTGGAAACTTACTTCAGTTCTCTGCCTTGGCTTCCTGCCCTCAGGATTGGGATACCTCAGCCCAGAGACGGGAGTGAGAGGAACACACAAGAAACCCAAGGTCAGGTGCTATGGGAAGAGGCAGGACACTACTGCCTAAATGGTTTATTTCAACTGTAGATGCACAGGAGGGCTCACAGAGCCATCAGTGGCTTGTCAAAACAAAGTTTTAAACACAAATGCTCAAACTCTTAACTGAAAACACTGCACTCCAGCAGGGGAGGGACAAAAGATTCCTGGTGCTCAGGCACAGCAGTCCTGGCACAACACCACAGCCTTGGAGAGAACAAACTGTACCATATCCATCCTCACATCCCTCCTGTCTGGTGAGCAAATGAAAGACAACAAAGTTCCTGCAGGTTCAGGCAGAATAACCCTGCCATGGTGTTTTCTTCACATTCTATTTACTTGCACCAGTGATGAACTTTGGATTTAACACTGCGATGCTGCAAAGCACTGCACTAGATGAGAGCAGACATATCAACCACCTTCTGCTTTATAAGCAGGAGTCTCAAAAATGTGTCATAGAGTCTGTGAAGCACACACAGGCCACCTGATACCCAGACCCAAAAACCAACCCTGCAGTGAAACTACCTCAAGGGACTTGGCCAGTCAAGCCAAACTTCCTCCATTTATTATTTCACCCAACAAAATTAAGCTATAAATCTTACCTGACTTTTTCTCACGGTCACATTTAAAGTCACGACACTTGTATGTTCCCTAAGATTGCTCTGACTGGTAGTTAATTACATTTTTAATGTCACTGATCATTTCCAGGAGGAGTTGTTTCTGGGTGTCCCCTTTTCTACATGCATTTCACACAGCATCTCCTACTTAAGAAATGCTTCCTCAGAGAGGGATAATACCATCCTGCTAGTACTTAGGGGAAGAAGTGACCCAAGTCTTTCCAAGAATTAAGCAAGCCTGGAGAGACTTTCATTTTGGCCTTTAAAAAGAATCAAATGAAAATTAATTTTGTTCCCAGAAGGGGACATTTGGGGGAGCAATCTACAGAGTGAACTGGCCAGGTCTGCCTGAGAAATTTCGGGCCCATCCATCAGAGAAGTCATCAGGATTGCCCGTGGCTGAGGGGAGGAATGGGGCTGTCTGTGTGCCTTCTACTGCCTGTGAGGAGTTTTGAATGCCAGACTATCTCCAGCTGCTCCACACAACCTCATGAAGCTGCATGAATGGGGCAGCCAAGCAGCACAGGGAGGCTGGAGCTCCAAGGGAATGACTGCAGTTCCATAGTTCCGAGCTCCCCTTGGAGGGACACTGATGGACATTGAAGACAGAACCACTCTTGAAATCCAGCTGGACTTTGTGCTGCTGACCACAACCTCTGAGCCGAGCATTTCAGCCAGATTTCAGTCTACCTCACTGTACACTTATCTATATTCTACTTTATCAGTCTGTCTGTGAGGATACTGTGGGAAGCTCTGCTGAACCCCTTACTAGCGCAGAAATAACAACCACTGCTCTCCCTTCACCACCAAGCCTGTCACCTCAAGGTAAAAAGCTGTCAGTATAGTTCAGCTTCAGAATTCCCCTCCACAAATCCATGATGACTATTCCTGACCACATTCTTATCCTTTATTTGCATGGAAATGGTTTCCAGGAGGATTTTCTCCACCACCTTCCCAAGAACCAAGGTGAGACTGGCTGGCTTGCACTGCCCCAGATCCTCCTTCTTAAAGAGAGATGTGACATTTGCCTTTTTTCCATCATCAGGAACATCCCCCAGTGACCCCAACTTTTCAAAGATAATCAAGAGTGGCCTTGCAGTGACATCAGCCTTGCAGGTGCAGCCATTCAATTCCCATAGCACTAGAAATAAAGAAGATCCCTTCCCTTAAACCTGTAAATACGCTAATTCAAAACACACTCCTTTCCACAAATGCATTTCAAAGAATGCGATTGAAATGCAACTTAAATGCTGTTTGCTGCATGTTTAAAAGACTCTCTTGCTGCATCCACACCTAGCAGGTTTTAAACCAAGCCATTCTGTGTCCACTTTCATTGCAAAAGGAACATGCAAGAAGAGCCTTGTTCCTGCTCCTGGAATATCAGTGCATTAAAAAACCCCAAAGTGTCAGGCATATTGCCCTCTCACTTCTGCGAACGTATTTTCACAAGTACACAACATCCTCCCTGTATTTACTGCTAAGGCAAAGCAAAATCCAAAGGAAAAGGATTCCCCAGCTTAACTATAAAGTTATTTTTAAAAGGCAAGTTGCACAATGTGTGCACATTTTAGTGTCTTTTCACAGACAAGAAAGTAACTGACTGAACACCTCCTCCTCTTTTGAAATGTGTTTCTAGAGTAATTGGAACAGAAGGCTTTGGTACCATGGCCTGCACTGAAACAGAAAGAAAACAGTGGCAGAAAGCAAACACGAAAACCAAGGACAACCAGAAAGCCCAGAGAAGGAGCCACCCATCCGCACTGCTGATACTTTACTTTTATCCCCTCCTCCTGGAAAGATGGAGCGCAGCCTGGCTTTCTTGTTCTTCTCCTCAGGGGCCATGGGAAGCGGTTTTGAGCTGTGGTTTAGTGCTGAAGAATCGCGATTGTTGCTGTTCATTCTCAACGGTGGAGCTGGAGGTTTCTCTTCAATATCCAGACTATCGGACATCTTCAGCAGCCCTCACAGCCTCCTGCAAAGCACAACACAAAACATGCCTGTCAAGGGAGGATGCCAAGGCTGGTGGCAGGAAAAGGTTTCTGGTGGCATAAGAAAATCTCTCTGTTAGAAGTTTGCTCTGAATAAGGTTGCTGCTGGTTGCTGTAAATAAATTCAGCAGCCCATTCCTAAAAACCAAGGTATTACTGTTAAAATACAGCTTTTTCTTTATCCCTGTTACAGGTTTTTGAAGTTTTTATTTATAACTATTTCCCCGTAGTTGTTTACAATCCAAATTTTCCTCTAAAACAGACTTCCAAAGTAAAGCTAAATGATTTCCTGAAACTACCTGGCATTGTAGTCAACCATTTTTTATGATGTAAGAAACAAGGTGCTTGTTGAGGGGACAAGGGTAGCAAGCAACACTTCATAAAATTAACTGGTTTAAGACCCAAAAATAGAGTATAATTTCAGACAGATCAGAAGTGATGTGGGCTATACTGCATTTTTTTAAAGGTTATGATTCTACAGGCACCTTGTCTTCCATCCCCTAAAATCAATGTGGCTCCTCTTACAGAAGGCACATGCACATCACTGTGAATGTGTTCTGGATCTCTCCTCGTGCTGATTCACAGGTAACACAAGCTATTGCACTCATCAGCTACTCTCTTAAATTTAAAGGGAAGCAACTTGTTTTTTAGCTATGGAAGCTGTGGGGGTTTTTTCAGAATATCAGCCAAACATGGTGACTGTCACACAGAGAGAGATCCTGAAGCTCCAGTGGTAACAGCAGCACTGCTCTTCCTTTGGTCAGGTAAAGCTGCCATGGTTGAGGGGTTTTGGGGTTGCATGGTTGGTCTTGGGTTGTTTTGGGTTTTTAATAGAATGGAGATTAACATTTTCAACAATCACATTTATTTTGATATAACTGTAATTTTGCCAGATTTATGGCTGGTACATTAATACGAAATAATGAAATCCACATTGCCTTAACTGACATTACCTTACAAGTAAAAGCTAAATGATCAACTGAAACATTTAGAGATGTTCATTTTGACTTTTTTTCATGACATGAGCATTTTAGCCTTTTGTTACCATTTTCAAATTACCACACATAAAATGATCACTTTTTTTAATTACTTGACTTACATATTTAATCTCATCTAAATTAAATCCCAAAACACCAGTCCAGTGAAAAGAAAATCAATGAAATATATACCATCACATCTCTAGTTTGCATCCGTCCCTGAACATCTGGATCTCCATGGGATCCCACAGACCCGTCCCAAGGTCACACAGCTGAAAACTCCAGCAACAGCTGGCCCCAGTCCTCTCCCTAGTACAGACAGCATGGAGCAGGGATCCTGGAGATCCTGATTCACAAACACACACTTGAAGCTGCTACTGACCCCCTAGATGCTCACCTCCATCAGGGGAGCAGTTTGAATGAGCACCTTCCCAGCTGCCTTCAACTGCTTTGTGTTAAATTAGTGACCTGACCTTTTCCAGCATCTTTTCCCTGCAGCAAATTAGGGAGAGCTCAAACAAGTGCTCTGCTGGTAGATCAATATGGTGTTCACCATCCAAAGTGGATGTCTACTCATAGGCTCACCCTGTGTGAACTGCCAGGCTTCCCCTACACCACGGGTTTGCTCACCTCCACCTGTAACTGCAGTAACACTGAACCATGGGAAGCCACTGACCAGGTGTTGCTCTCCAGAGCTTTGCCTTCAGGCCTAAAAGCATGGAAAAGATCACACACGTGTAACTAATGGAGTCATGTACTGGAGGCAGCTGTCAGAGAGGAAGATGTGTTTGTCATTTGGACCACTCCACCTGGGAAAGCCAAAGTGATCCTTCAGAGAAAACCATGGTGCCCAGCATGTGTCTGGTTCTCAAGAGAAGGCTCTGCCCACACAGCCCCACTGTCCAGGTAAAGATATGCTCTGGTGGTGGAGGAATACAGCTCACCCTCCTGCAGAAGCACATACACGGGCAGTAATGTGCTTTCTATCACCCAGAACAGCTGTAATTGTGCCTAGACTACAGCTTGTGCCAGTGTAGTTTTCGAGTACAGACTAGCCTACTTACCTAGAGAACTAAATGCTTTTGTAGATTGAGGTCAAACAGTTCCTATTACTGATCTTTGTGATTTCCATCCTGAAATGCAGAAGGTTTTCCAGTAAGGAAGGTGGGAGGGTAGCCAGGAATGAAAACTACTGTGAGGTAACCGGGAGATCCACACATGCTGTGTTGGTTATCCTGGGGAAGGGAAAGCCCATGATGCCCAGGTTTCTGTGCAGAGTTCCCAGCTTATGAAGCCCAGCAGAGACATCTGGACACAGCTCCCTGTTCCTCCAGCAATTCTCAAAGACCAGAAACTTAATGCAAGAGAGGCTTTTATTTTCTGTTTAACCCAGCTACAAATAGTTTTCCAGTGCCAAATACAGCCTTCACTCCCAGGATGGTCAGCGTGAAGCTGACCACAGGAGCACCAAGGCACGTTTTCAGCTTGTTATCAAAAGCAAGGCAGTTATTCTGAGAAGTCCATTACAGGCCACAGTTTCAGTTGTCCCTCAGAATGGGACAACTGTATTTGTCACTGCATCTATTTGTAAACAATGCCAGTCTGCTGAAATAGGTCCTCCCATGGGATTTCATCCCACAAAGAATACTATTAACAGTTTCTGGCCCGATTTGCCTATGATGTAATTATTTCCAAGATTTTGAAAGGAACGCTATATTTTGTTCAGAGCTGTTTCAGGCTCAGTTTCAAGAACTGTACAAAGCTCTTTTATTCACTTCTAAACCAGAAAAAAAAAAAAGGGTGGGGGGCAGGGAAGATAGCCTAGAAGGTTTAATGGTTGATATTAACTTTCTAAAGCTGGTCTAAATCAAGACTAAAGCAAACCATAAGGCAATACACACCAAGAGATTTAAAATTTATGGTTTTTCTGATCAGAGGAATCTATCTGCTCTTCCATTCATTCTAATTTTGAGATTTTCCATGTACCACTGCAGCACAACAAAAGAACACTCACTATCACATAAGACTTCATATTTTAAGTGTTTTGTGCTGACTTACTCCAACTCAAACTTAGACAAAACCTGTAGAGAATGGAGGGGTAATAAGAGTTATTCAGCTGACGAATCTCTCAGGTTTACATTGTAGAGAAATGCCAACAGCAGATAGCTCAAGTTATTCTGGGTCCAGGTTTTCCTGTCGTAATAACAAGTCCTTGGTCCTGCTAGTCTAGTTCTGCATAGGGCAACTCCACCAAAACCCTTTCTGTCTACTGGAAATTATTATGGAGTATCCATATATTCAGTCCACTGAATTCTGGTATTCTTTCTCATTTTTCTTTAGGCTTTTTCTTTATTGTTTTAGGGGTTTTGGGGTGTGGTTTTTTGGCAGGTTTGTAGGCTGAAATAACACAGCTACCAGAGCACTTGACCATACCCCACTGGGGCCATGAGAGCCACCCAGGCTGTCAGCAGGGACAGCTTCTGGAGAGGCCAGCTGGTGCTCACCAAGAGAATGGCGCGCACCATCAACAGTATTTTCCTTATCTCAGTCCTCAAGGACCCCATTAGTGCAACCAAGGCAGTGCTGGTAACCCTTTTAAAAGAAATCTGTAAGATAATCACACTTGTGCAACAAAGAAGACAGGTGACCAAAATCTACCTACTTCCAGAGAAAATTCTCGTCACTGCCCATCAGCTTTAAAGAAGAATTTAAAGAGACAGACTATTGTACCAAAATACAACAGTGTATTTGAGTGTGTTAGCTCGAGTTTTCCAGCCAAGTGGCAAAAGCTAAAATTAAATTCTCAGCCAGGTCAGTTGCTTCTATGTAACTGTTACAGGGTTAAGAAGATTATCCAACATCCTTTCCTTCCTCCTCACGTCTTCCAATCACCAGTTCTGTTAAGTGAGAAGACAAACATTGACTTTAAATATATGGCATTCAGCTTCTCTGTGACTCAATTCCCCCTTTGCAAAAGCCTGTCTTGTAATATTTTTGCATCTAGTTCTTGCCAAGCTAGGGAGGAGAGGAAGGAAGATATCTGAAGCACCCAAATGTTTTCAAAACAATATACACACACAAAAGATCTGTTCGATTCAGTTCAAGTTCAGAGCAGAATCTCATGCTGGGCCTTGATCTCAGTAAGCTCTTCACCCCTGTGTATCTGGGGAACACTATGGATAGATCCTGAATAGCTTTCTTAGGTAAGCCCTGCTATTTCAAAGTCTGCAGCATTCAGACATGACTGGTTCCAATTAAAACTCACAAATAGTATCCTGTTTGCAGAGACACTAGTGTTCATTTTCAAAGCCTCAGAGATACTATTGCAGCTTGTGATGCAGCAAAACTGTCTCCAAGATCCCTTGACTGGAAGGAACCATGCCAATTTTCAGGCAGTAGCTTTGCAAATGTAACTTGAAGATCCAAGGCTCACTGTTTGTTTATAAATATAGTTCCTGCAAAAAGGTATTTATTACTTAGTTGTACGGGCCAAATTTTGCTCCCAGTGACACTCATCCATTTCAAAAAATCAATGGTGATGTAACAGAGAAGGATTCTCTCTAGATATTGAGTACTGAGACACTCTGTTAAGGTATTTAATTTACAGAGTATTTCCCAGCCCAGTTCAGACCTGTATCTGCTCTTCCACATCTTGCAGTTTTCTTACAGCTCCTTTAAAGAGCAGACAGCGAGTTGGACAGAACAGACACAGTCATGATTTCACTACTTTTGTGAAAGATGTTTACTGTCTTCTCTGCAAAACTCGGTTAAGTTAAAATACAATACTGAGGCCTTTTTGATAAAAAACGGGCCATATTCAGCATCAGCTGAAGCAGAGATAACTCTCTGTGTACTCAGGGTCTGTAACACTCCCAGGGCAGTCTGTGCTCAGCTGCTTCCAGCCTCGGGTGCCTGCAGACCGTGGGCAGGTGTGTGGGGCTGGCTCTGCAGGCAGGGCAGACACAGCCAGGGCACCGTTCGGAGTGAAGACATCTTTCCTAGGACCTCCCCCACATGCACGTGTTGCAAAACAACCACTGCATCCCTTCGTTATACAACCCTGAAGAAAAGGCTGCATTCACACAAACTACAGAAGGAATTACAACCCCAGAAACAAGAACGCTTCCCTTTCATATTACCTTTCATACAACTGTCTCAAAGCACAATACCAACATTTGCCAATTAAACTTCCCCATTCCCCTCACAGCCAGGTAAACACACTCTGAGCTGAACAAATTATTCAAACCGAGTAATTTCTTTGATGAATGTACTCTCTGTTCCTGTTTGCAAACACCCTGTAAGCAGCTTATGATTTCCTCCAATATATTCATTTATTCAGAAGTTATCCTCTGTACTTGCTACAAGTAACTTTTGGCCTCTGAACTAGCTGTTCATAAGAAGCTCTCTGTGTGGAGGGGATATTTTGAATTCAGGTTGTATCCAAGTAAAACTACCGTGGTCACAAGTACTTGGAATGGAAACACCCATTCTGAGATGGGATAAACAAACTTCTGTTAGGAATTGCAGCATTAAGAGTTTTACATAGTGACTTACTAATACTGGTTTAAAATTCCCTCTTGACAGCGCACTTGCAGGAATAATGAATACAGAATGTCAATGAATACAGGAGGTATAGTCATGCAGTAGCTGTGAATTTAACGGTCTTGACTAAACATTTCTTCAAATTTAAATTATTATGTCCTTTCTCCGGACCTTGAATCACCCAGTTAAATTGCTAAGAGCTGGGAATGGACTGAAACAGTGGAGCTTGTCACAACTGATGGAAATAACCTGAAAATTTATTTTCCCTCTTGCTTAATTAGCATTCGAAAGCATTTCTCAGTTCATGGCTTTCAAGGATCCACTCCCCTCTTCAAACACATAACCTACCTATCTAACTACACTTCTTTCCTCAACTCTTCAACTCTTTCTCTGCTAACTGCCAAGGCAACCAGAGGCAACTCTTTACAAATGCATCTGGCTTTCATCTCTCAACACCTCTCAGCCCACCCACTTTACACGCCTCTTCCCACACGGTGAAACTGCTGCTCTGCAGACTCCCAGAAACCCATACCTACTCCCACTACAAAGGTTTCATGGCTATTCACACAGGTTCACTTTTCCAAGTGCAACTACTATTGGGATTTGCCCAGGTATTCTCACTTTACCCTTCTGTACAAAGCTGTGGCTGTTCAGGCTGTGGCCCCAAAAAAGCAAAACATGGGATTACTTTTGCATAGTAAAGCCAGCAATGTTTAAAGTTAGGTGTATGTTTAAGGGCTGTGCTTAACCAGTGCTTAATGTGAGATGACATGAACAAGGATGCTGAGACTTCAGCAGAGCTGCAGGACACTGTGAAACAAAAACTGGAGAGTTCCTCTCCACCCCGCTGGAGAACATCCCTAGCCCAACATATTTTCTTTGTGGGTGTTTTTTGATCACATCAAAACAAAAAAAAATCCATTCAAACTGTGCTCCTGCTGGGATTCTGGCCACTTTACTAAACCACTTGAGCTTTGGGACAGTTACATGACCTGGGAGGGGAAGATGTGTGCGTACAGAGGGTGCGGGGCGGGGAAACAGCTTTCCCCATTAAACCTTGTCCAGGCATTCAGTAATTACACCTCAGCACAGCACAGCAAGGAAAGGAAGTACATTCCTACAGGTTACATGAAGTGAGCACCTCGCAGCATTGCAACATGAGAAGGTGGCCTGTGAAACGGTGACTATTTTGAAAGAAAAAGTGACTTTACTTCATATGACAAAGGTATGGATGTACCCTGATGATGCAGAAAAGCCAGCTGGATCACAAGGACACTTCTGCCACCCAGAGAGAGCAAGGGGAGAGCTTCCACCCTCCTGACTGCCTTGGGAAGAGCCACCAGCACCTTCACCTGCTCATACCCAAACCCAGACAGCTACACGGGTACTTTTGTAATGTGTTTTTGAATCATGGTTTGAAACAAAAAGGTTGTGCTCTAAGTTACTGAATCTGGAGACATGCCAAGACTGACACAGCAATGGACACTCCAGAAGCAGCTAAAGGAGAAAAAAGTGAAGGATACCACAGCCCTTTTTTTCTTTTTACTGTAATGGGAAACACTTCTCTGGGATAGATAAGAAACTATGAAAAAGTACCTAGAAAAGGCATTTATATGCAAGAGGAAAACAAAAAAAAACCACTCCCTGTTTTGCTTTTTATTTACACAGCTGAAGGACTCCACAAAGCTGGAAAAGATGTCTCAAAATCAACTGTGCCTCTCAATTATCCCACATTCCACAGGATTTCATCCCTTGCCCTCGTCTACACATGAAAGACCCTGTTTGAAATGAAATGTGGATTTAAACCATTTAAACCATCAGATTTAAACCACTGACTGAAATAATTTTCCATATGGACCTTATTATTCCTAGTTCAGAGCCTAGGCCTCAGGTTCACTTTTGTTCTCTAGGAGGACTCAAATATAAACAAAGAAAAGCTACTTAAGGGAGACACCAACATCGTGACTGTCACAATAAAAATTTCCTTACCTTAATTCAGATTAAAAACAGCCAAGAAAAACGGTTTGAGTTCCAATCTGAGTTAGCAACTTGGAGTTAATCCTGAAGCACTGTCCAAGATCAGGTATGAGATGTCAGCCCTTACTGCAAGCTACTGACAGTTAAAATGGACCAGTCTGATTCCAACCCACCTGACAGGCAGCAACCCCTCGCCACAGGAAGGCTCTGAAACAAGTTGCTGTTTTTTTGGCAGGTTCAAGCTGAACACTTGTGGCTCACTTAGCTGACCAGTCAAAGCCCCAAAGTGGTCCAGAAAACCCAAATCCAGGCCTGCTCCTAGAACAGTTACGAGTGCAATTGCACCTTGAATTATTGATCAGCCAGGGTTAGAGCAATACTCATTTTAATACGGTGGGAAGCAGACTCTTGTTGCATTCAAAGATCCCAACTGTTGCAACTCAGCACAAAAATTTCACCCTTCTCTCATCTTCTCTGGTAAAGGCATGCTAAAGGTGAATCTACATTAGCCTAGTAAGGTAGCAGGTTACTTCACGTGCTCCATCTAGTTGTGAGAAATGCCCAGGAAAAATCATGCTGTGGTATTGCATCAATGCAAACATCTTCTTTTACACATCCTGCGTGTCCCTTTCTGCAGAAGATACAAAGCTCCCTTACACCGATGTATCTGGAACAGCATAAGGGCCATGTCATCACCTCATGCTGTCAGGAGGACTCTGCTTTCTTCTGTCAACACAGCTTCAGGACGTGCAGGTTGAACTGCCGGTTCTTCTGCTGGCCTTTGACAGCTTGCCAGTCTCTCTACCATGTTCTCCTACCTCCTATCTGCTCTTCTCCACTTCCCCACCTCCCTGGTGTGCATCCATTTGGGTGTAGGGCTTATCTCCAACTTCCATGCACACACGGTGGGCTCTGTCTACACTCAGCAGAGCGACGTTCACCCATCAACCTCACTGAACCATCTTAAGATGGAGGCAGAGCATCCCAAGGCAGACATCTGAGGTTCTGATGGACTTGGAGCATCCCGAGGCAGTCACCTCACGTCCTATTCACACAGCCTGCCCGGTCACAGCACAGGAAAGGCTGACACATCAGCAGCACTACAAACCACCAGCACAGCAGCTTGAGTTTGGCCAGTCTCAAGCAGAGTTTTGATCCACATCTACACCCAGGCTAAAAACCAGCAATCAGGGAAAAGCAGTCACAGGGCTTGGCAGACGTAAGGTTGCTCCCGTCACTATTCTCTCTCTTACCTTGTAAATGGTATCTTCTTTTTGGACTTCCACAATAAAAATTAGATAAATAAAAAAGTCCTTGAGTTCATATTTTTGGGCACCCTAAACTCCTACTGAACTCCAGCTGGTACACTAAGGCTGCTTTTAATAAACCATTTGGCATCTTGCCTATTACATTTTTTATTTTGTTTACATTAAAAAAATAACATTTGGAAGAAGAAGGAGTGGTAAAAAAGAATAAAGGACCAGTCCCTTGTTTCTCTGCAGGTGTTGCTGCTTTCTCTGCCTTTCCACAGTTTATTCTCTGCTTGACACACTCACAGAAGGTGTGCCACGATAAACATGACCCACTGAACCCCAGCCTAGCACCACTCCAGCCCACACTAACAGTGCTCACCAGAGTAACAGCCACAGCCCTTTTCCCTGCAATGGTCCCCACAGGCAGAGCAAGAGCTGGTTTTGCCTCAAGACATGTGCAGCTCTCCAGGAAGGCAACAAGAGGGAAGGAACCTTGTCCTGACTACAACTACATGGGTTGATAAACCACTGGCCCACGGCTCAGTAGACGCAGGACAAGCCAACAACAATCACCACAGAACTCTGGAAGAGACAAGGAAGCAGCAATATAATGCAGTAATTGAAACTTACAGACAATTGCCATTTCTGGCACCCTCCAATCACCTTTTAGCTCATTTTGCCTTTGCAATCCTTAGCTGAGCAACTTGCTGTAGTAAACAACATTAAACCCCTGTTCCATCAGAGGATGAATTTGACATGCAAAAGACTTAACTCAAGGCCACCCCAGGACTGCCAGGGAGAGCTGGAAGATAAACCGCACTGCAAGAAGCAAAAATAAAGAACAGAGAGTCCTCTGGATATAGCTACTGGGGCTGGATAAAGACATCTAATAAGGAGAGCATGGGATGGAGTTGAAACCTCCAAATCCCACAAGCAGAGACAGAGATCAACACCACACAAGAAGATTTGCTGTACCAATCTTCTCAAGGCCTTCTTAGCATGTTTGGAAGGACACAGCTCCTACCTCCAAGGAAGGAAAGGGCAAAGCCTAGGCTGCCACATGCCTTTCACCTGGAAGGTGAATATGGTCCAGATCCTGCAGCAACTCATTAGGGCACTAGGGCAGGAAGGCATCATATCCCCATTTACTTCCTCAGGGACAACGTTTTGCCTTTTATTCTTTGCCAGGCCTTTTATTTACAGCTGACTAACTTCATATATCTAACATTCACCTGCTACGTTAGTGATCTTAGTGTGCGTAATGGCCTATCTACCTTGGGGGTATCATGGATCTGGAACAGGCAGAGGGGGGAAATGGAGCAGTTGCCACATGCACTTATTTATTTCCAGTTGCCAGCAAGACCTTGGCTTCAGAGCAGCAGGATGGGAAGACAAGGAGAACAAATGTACAAATGCTACTCTTAAATAGGTCAGGGAAGAAATGACACCCATGTGTGGAAACCAAAACAAGATCCACACACAGAATCTGTTGTTTTCTCAGCTACCACAATGGTATGATAGTTTTAAACTGCTTAAACAGGGATTCAGCATTTAACGCTTCACTGCTCAAAAAATAATCTTCTGCTCCAGAGTAGTGGAGCAGTGGAGGTTCCTTCTTGCCTGACTTCACATTACAACAGGAAAACAGTTCACTGTTCTCTTATGACCCAAATGAAAAAATAAAGGTGTTTGGGGATCACAATTCCTCTGTACTTGTCCATAGCCTCCTGCATAGAATCTGCAACCACCAAGGTAAGGACACTGGGCTTGGAATGGGATAAAAAGCCCCCAAAGGTGGTGGTATCCAGAACACCCCAGCCTCAGTCCCCGTATGGGAGAATACTTGAGCCAGCAGGGCTGTTTGGGTTTTGGAAATCACACATGCTACAAATCCTAGTTAGAGCAACTGGTAGGTATTCACACTTCTGGGATTCATTCCTGTTTCCTGCAAATTTTTGCTAGGACAAACCACTGAACTTCTCCATACAACCACAGATGCCTTGTCTGCAGAACGTGGGAGCACTTTTAAAAGTCATTGGTGCAAAAGGACACAAAGTTTTTAAAATAAGCAGACAAGAGCCAAGACATTTCCGTTCCCAACTTACCAGGGTACCCTCATCTCAAGATCACTGTCCAAAATGTGTGGAGCCATCTGCAACAGCTCCTGTAAAAGGGAACTGCCTTCACTGCTCAGTAAGTGCTTCTAAAGCAGCCTTAGATCCTGCTGCAAATCCCTACAAAAGTACCATCTCCCAGAGCAGCAGCTGACACTAATGCAATCTTGTATCAGGTCAAAGAAGGCACCAAAAATAAGAACCCATCAAATGCACAGAAACAAGTAAACAAAAGAGCAAGGAAAGAAGACAACAACAGGACCCAAAATAGATTCCTTGTGCCACACACACATCAAATTTATGGCATAAAAGCTTTGCAAAGAAACTTGTTCTTAAAACAGTCCATCACCATTTACTCTGCTGCCAGCTGAAGCCTACTACTGTCTGACACCCCTACTTCCTGTCGAAAACTTCAGGATTTAAAGAAAACTGAAGTACATTAATTGAGGATTTTATGAGGCACAAAATGATAGCTGCATTGTTAGATGTTCTTTGAGAAGAAAAGCAGGCTGAGAAATGGGGAGGACAACAGAAGCAGCAACCCAAGGAAAGAAGGTGCCCAAGAAAAGCTTAACCTTAAAACCTCCTCTGCCTGTCTTTATTCCTCAGTCAATACAAACAAGGGCCAAGGGTCTGGAGGTGCACTGCTCGGCCAGGCACAGATCCCAGGAGGGACACAGGCTGCTGAGCCTGTGTGAGGGCACTACCACAGCCAGGGAGGAGCAGTCCAGCTGCAGTGACACAGCACC
>VYZQ01055931.1:0-11738 GCA_013400655.1 Mystacornis crossleyi
AAAAAAAAAATGGATCATTGTTCCATGCTGGAGAGTAGAAAACACAAAGCTGTCCCCTCTCTGGGACATGATGACGTAAGGAAATGGCCTGAAAGCTGCAGCAGAGCTTGAGCAGCAAAAATCTTTCTGGCTGAGCTGCTGTGGAAAAGCTCTGACACGGGCTAGAGTGAGGTACAGTTAATAAGCAGAGCTGATTAATTAATTATACCTGACACCACAAGTACATGAGCCCAAGACCAGCTGTGGCACCTCCTGACTGTCACCTGCAGCTCTAACGGTGCACCTAACGTACTAATTCCTGCTTAGAGCATGTTCCTGCCCTGGTTTGGGAGAATCTTTGGAATGCAGTCACTTTTTATCTAATTTATGTCATCTTCTGCATTAACAAAACCTTTAACCTCACTGGCACGTTGCTCCTGTGTGTTTATTTCTGACACCTGTGAGAGTTTGTCCTTAAATAGGGATCACTCAGCAGCTCCCACCTGTGGAATGCTGCTTCCTCCCTCCATTCCCTGTGGAAACCAGCAGCGTGTGAAGATGGACTGTGTCTGTCTCTTGCTTCCTATACCTGCTTTTAAGCACTTTTTTTTTTTTTTTAAGTATTCCAAAGATAGATTTCCTCCTGCTTCTTTGGGATGAGCTTCCTGCTGCCAGAGGGATGCGTGAAGGGATCGAAGCCACTTCCCAGCTGCAGCTGGAGTGGCAGTGGGTCGGGCATGTGGGGACCAGGGAACAGCAACAAAGACAGTGGGGAGGGACCCTTGGAGCCCTTTACCTGTTGGTGCTGCAGTGTTGGAGCTGCAGGAGGTGGGGAAGCAAATTAATTAATGTTCCACCCCAGAAATGCAGATGCATTAAACCGAAGCTTTCCCCACTCTGTGTGAGGTATTCTGACTTGATGCTGTCAGATAACGCTGTTAACGTGCATAATAACCTTCCTTTCTCATTCTGCTATTGACTTTCCCCTTTTCCTTTAGTTATAGATGCTCTTCTGTTTCAAATCTCTAAGCTAATAGTGAAAAATGTGTAAGGTATGAGTATGTTGTGCTTGCATGTTTTGGATATTTGTGCCTGTGTAGTTTACTTTTTATTTTAGTGACTCGTAGAGAATGCCCTCACTCCTCATTGTGCTGTGTGTGCTTTGTGAAACACCATCTGCTTCTGTCCTTTCCAAAAGTGCTGTCCAAAATCCGTGTCGTATGCCCTGTTGCCTTTTTTTCCCCCCTTTTCCCCCCATTTTGTTGGACAGTTTAAGCCCTCTGTGGGGTCTCAGGCTCTCGGCTGTCCGTGGGGTGATGCACACGGACGAGAACTCCCATCTCCTCCTGACCCTCTGGAGGGAGACAGAGGGGAAATAATGGCAGAAACAGAAATGAGAAGCATCAGCAAGAACTCCTGTCCTGCAGTTTTTGGGTCGTTTCATAGGCCCCGTTCTGCTTCTCCTTTTATTCACACGGGGAAGCGAGACAGCCCCGCAGAAGGGCGGTGCAGTCAGAGTTTGGGAGCGGATCCGTGGGAATGGCAGGGAATACTGACTCCTGGATTAGCCCTTGGTTTGTGTAAGCTCTGATGAGCTGCTTTATCTCTCTCTCGGACACTGACAGGATGTTGACCAGCGGGATCCGCGGGGCCGGACCTTGCTGCACTTGGCTGTTTCTTTGGGTTACATAGAATCTGCCAAGGTGCTCCTGCAGCACAAGGCAGATGTGACCAAGGAGAACGCGCAGGGATGGACAGGTAAGGGCAGCCTGGGGTGTGATACTTGCAGCAGCAGATGTTCTTTGTTTTTACGTGGATTTTTGGTCAGCGAGCAAAGTGACACGAGGCTGTGGCTGGGTTTCTTTCAGTTTTGCACGAGGCTGTCAGCACAGGGGATCCAGAGATGGTCCAGCTGATCCTGCAGCATCGGGACTACCAGCAGACCTCCATGACCCTCGGAGGAGTTCCTGAGTTACTGCAGAAAATTAACGAGGTAATTGTTTATTGAAATGTAAACTCTCACTCCAGACTGAAATAACTGCTTGAATTCTCAGTGAAGTGGTTCAGTTAGTTAAATGAACTACTGCAATCAGCTGGGCAATTGTGTTTTGTTCCAACCTGCATGTTCCATAGTGCTGAGGGACATGGAGGCTTTTCCTCGACTTTATTTAAATCCTTTGTCATGAACTCCAGCATTGGAGGGTGAATCTTGGAGGCATTACTGCCTCTCCAGTAAAACAAGGAAGAACAACTCTCAAGACAGCAGCAGGGGCAGGGCAGTGGCTGTTGCGTTTGCTACTTTCAGTTTCAGTTTTAGCATTCACTCATCATGTATTTTTCCAGTTCTGCTCCTCCTTTTTTCTTCCTTTATGTAAAATGTTCCTGGGAAACGCTGCACTGCATATCAGAGTAAAACTATTTCATGAGGTATTCATCAAGTGTTTTCCTTCTGCAGACTCCTGACTTTTATGTGGAAATGAAATGGGAGTTCACTAGCTGGGGTAAGAATCCTGCTCCTTGTTACCAATTCCAGGCTGCAAAAATGAGTTACAAATGTCCCACAACAAAGCCAGGGAAATATCTGCTCCCCAGAATTGTCCTCTCTTCCCTCTCAAAATGACCTCTTGTGTTTTTGTGGCACAATTATTCTTTGTTTGCTGTTCATTTGCATGGTTGGTTTTTAGTACTGGGGAATTTAGCTGTTGCGATTGCTGAAGACTTTTCTTGAGGTTTTTTTACCTGTCCCTGGCCATCCACGACTGAAGTGATTGTGTGTCATCTTTGGATGCACTGGCTATTTGGGAAGTACCCGCTTTTCCCTGGAAGGAATGAGCACTAGGCCTCACAGCTGACTAAATATTTCAAATATCAAACTATTAGACTGCCAGGCATGGGGTTTATGCCATTTCACATCTTCCAGTCTAACCAAGTACAGTCTTCCTTTCCATATTCATCTTTAAATTAGGCGGGTTTTGCCCTGAGCTGTTTGTTCTGAAAGCTAAAGAGAATCAGTATCTCACCTCCTCTGGAACGGCCTTCCCAGGAGTGAGCAATCCCTGTGCTTGAATTCATTTCCTCTGCGCTGCACCTCTTGCACATTTTCCCTCTCCATTTCTCCCAGTGCCCCTGGTTTCCAGGGTGTGCCCCAGCGACGTGTGCCGCATCTGGAAGAGCCGGGCCAAGCTGCGCGTCGACATCACCTTGCTGGGCTTCGAGAACATGAGCTGGGAGAGGGGCAGGAGGACCGTCATCTTCAAGGGAGAAGGTAAAGAGTTCACCTGCCTGCGCTACTGATCCCCAAATACGGAGTGAGCACGGTGGGAAATCCTGATTTTACACAAGAAGGCCTCTTGAGTTTTACGGAGATTTTGTGCTTATATTCGTGTCTCACAGAGATACTGTTTTGTGATGGCCTAAATTCTTTGCTTTGAGCAAATCCGAGGTAAAAATTCAGTGATAGGGCTAAAATTTCAGTATTTTACTCAAGTTTTCCTCCTTCTGTTCTGCTGCCCCACATATAAAAAATAATTTTGGTTCCATCTCCAAGTTTGATCCCAACTGAGTGCAAAAACGCCTGGATTTGATACATGATATACCCCCAGCTTTTTACCCTGGAACACTTGCTGAGTTTTTCAACTTGAACTGTGCCTT
Organism: Mystacornis crossleyi; assembly: GCA_013400655.1. Taxonomy (NCBI): domain Eukaryota; kingdom Metazoa; phylum Chordata; class Aves; order Passeriformes; family Timaliidae; genus Mystacornis; species Mystacornis crossleyi. Next base: position 3,631 of record VYZQ01055931.1, read on the forward strand.
TTCCACCAGACACTGGTGGCTGGGCAGAGCTCATCGAGATCAACCACGACGACAAGTTTGTCACGACAGAGAGGTTTGAGATCTCCCAGCACATGAAGCGTTTGACCTTGGGGTCCATGACGCCCAAGAGGAAAGATGTGGAGAGACGCCTCACATCTCCGATCATCAGCACGTGCCTTGATACCAAAAACATTGCTTTTGAAAGGTGAGACAGAGAGTTTCTCTTAGCAAATAAACACATTGATGTTACGTTTGAAAAAAGCTTTAATGACGAGCTCTCAAAAGCTTTGATAATAAAAACTTTTAGGGCTAGGTCTGAAATTACGTTAAGCTTCATAAACCACTAGATAAAGAAATTTGGGTTGGTCAGCTTGCCACTATTGCTTGGCACAAAGCTCCCAGTTGAAAGAAATCAGTGGCAGAAAACTTCCAGCTTCTCATATTAGTGGGATAGAATTGTTAGTGTTGGAAAAGGCCTGTAAGATTGAGTCAGTTGCTCATTGCAAATTTGGATTTCACTCAAATCCATGTGCTGGAGCTAATGGACAAGAACTTGGATTTGGTAACAAATAAGTCAACTCTCACATGAATACTTTGAATAAATGTGTGCATTGTGTCTTTTAAGAGACACACATTTGTCTTCCTTCATTACTAAATCAAACCACTACACTAAACTATTTATCCAGGTGTCTGGGGTTAATAATCTGTCAAATGTTGTTTAAAATCAGGTTTAGAAGAACCAGGTGGGGGCCGTGTAGCAATGCAGCTGTGTAACGCTTGTGGTGTTCCCTTTTTGACAGAACCACATCTGGATTCTGGGTATGGAGGACAGAAAAATCAGAAGGTGTCAACGGTTATGAAGCCAAGGTAAAGCCTGTTCTGTTCTTCTGACGGGTCCTGCAGGAAATTGAAGTCTGGTTGTGCTTTTCCTCTATTTCCTGACTATTTCAGGTCTTAAAATTCCTACTGGGACATTTATTGTGTTGCCAGCAGAATTGGGCCGGAGTGAGGAACTTCCAGGCTTGTGGGAGGGAGGGAGCCTGTGTGCAGGAATGTCACCAAGGGATATAGGGGGAAAAGGGGGATTAAGGAGGGGAGAAGAGGATTCAGCGAAGCTGCCAGAAGTCCTTCCCTTCCAAAGGCTGGCACTTAGCTCGTACTTGAACGCTGCCGTTGGTTCAGTGTGTGAGAGTTGAGGAACCTGCTGAAGGGCCCTGAGCTCTCTGTAATAACAGCATTGCAAGGGACCCGTGGCCTTGAGTGGCATCCTGAGTTCATGAATTGGACTCTGCCCTGCTCCTGAGTCACAGCTGCTAGGAATGGTTCCATCTGACACTGGTTTTGACCTCCATTTCACCTCAGTGAAATATTTTCGAAAGTGGCTTTACATCCTTACTGTGGTAGGAATTTAAGTTCAGAATGACAAGATTTAATTTCCCGGATTCTGTGTTTACTCCAGGTTTGGGAATTGGTGCAATAAATTACATTTTGTAGTTTCGTTCACCGGAAGAGTAAGTGCTGAGTAGCTTTTCCATTATCTGAAAGTTTTTCCTGGTGAGTCTGCAGGGCTGTTCAGCGGGACAGGGGGTTCATTAGTGTTCCTGCAGAACCAAACAGTCACTAAATTTCATTTCTGAGGTCATATAACTAATCTCTGTTTAGAAATAGTGTTCCCTGACTTTCCTTTTCCATTCCCTCCTAAAATCTCTTGGAAATGCCTGTCTGGTGTTGAGGTTGGTTCAGTTAGTTTTGTGTACATGATGTTTTACTGGGGAACTCTTTTTTTCTAACCTGTGATGCTTCTTGGGTTTTGTCCCTGTGTTTTTGTAAGGTCTACATGGCAAACAACGTGAACGTGATCACACGGATCAGAACAGAACATTTAACAGAAGAGGAGAAGAGGAGATATAAAGGTATCTTCCCCATAGAAAAATGGGAAATAAATAGATCCCTTTGGCTCTCTGTCATCTCCTCTGTGTGACTGAAGAACTGAGCAGACAAACAGGAAATTCTCTTCTTGCTGACTTTGCCCTGCTTTACTTTGACATGTTCTGTGCCTGAGGCAGCTCATTATTTCACTCTTAACCTACAAATGAACCTGGGTTTATCCCAGCTGTATTTAGAGGAAAGAAAAACCCTTCAAACCTGTTGACAGTTTTAAAAGGCTGCACTTTTCTGCTCTGAAATGTATTCCTTCCCTTACTTCACTTTGGCCATGGATACAAGATTCAAAGAGGCTTTCTTTGTGTGAAATTTTTGTTTGCTTTGGTCCACTAATTTCTTCTGGTATTTGAATTGGAGTAAAGGGTGCCCAGCCAGTAACTTTATATGGAAATCCTCCTACCCTGGGGCCACTGAGGCACTGGGACTCATAAAGGTGTCTCTAATAAAAAAAAACCCTGAAAATCTTGGCTCTATTTTTTTGTGTTGTACCTGTTTTATACCGTCAGCTGTAGGTCCTGGGCTTGCCTGGTAAAGCTCACAGGAGATTTGAACAGCTTCCCTTTGGGTTGGAAGCCTGGCCTGAGTGCCAGTTTTATTGCTAATTAATACTAATGGCTATTTTTGTTTTCCCTCCTGTTACTTGAAGCTGACAGGAGCCCTCTGGAATCGTTCCTGGGGACAGTGGAGCATGAATGTGGTGCTCAGGTGAGTGTCTGGTGTCAGCACAGCTCACTGTGCCAGTAGGAATTCCTGGTGCGTGGAATCACCTCTTGTTTCCTTAGTTTGGCAGCAGTTTTGATTATGAGGTTTTCATTTCCCCCGGGGATGTTTTTGTTTGGTTGGAAATAGGTGAAGTTTGAGATCCCTTCCAACCCCAACCATTCCACGATTCCACATGGCTTTAGAAACTCCCTTGCTTCTGTCCACACTAAAGAACAGTGGGTAATGGATTTGCTGGCTCTCTGTCAGGATGGCATTGCACATTTACAGGGATTTAAGAGATTTTGGGTTCAAATACTCCGTCAGAGGTTTGACTTCAGCAAAGGATTTGGAACCTGGAAATGCTGTGGGTCGTGTGTGCATTTCTGGTTGGTTTCCAGCTTCAAAGTATCTTAAGTAGATTTCTCCTGTCTCTAAAAAGCTTGGAGATTTTTAACCTCAGTAAAACCAGTCTAATAACAGCTGGTATTTATGGCTGTGTGTCACTGTGTCTGAAATAGGGAATGAGTTACTTCACAAAGGGTAATTTAAAAGTTTCTTGTAGTAGCCACTGAGTGTTCAGTACTTTTTGGGTTGTTTTTTCCTCTCTTTCCTTCTAGAGTACATCCAGGACAACAGAGTATGCTGCAACCAACAATCCCACTGCTATTACTCTGGAGGAATACTTCAACCCAGAATTTGATTTGAAAGGCAGGGACATAGGAAGACCAAAGGAAGTCACCACTAGAACACAGAAGTGAGAAATACCATTTTAACTGTTCCTAGTTTGTCTCTTCCCAGTTATCTAATCCCTGGGAACCGTTTTTACAAATATCCAGTGTGGTTTTCCCCCCAGCTTTCACAATTAATCAGAAGAGACATCTTGGAAGTATTCAGCTGTAATCTATTTTTTAATTCCACTGAGTCAAAGCAAACATTTGGGCTGGTGCTGGTTGTTAGTAATCTCCTGTCACTGCCCAACTGCCTGTTTGGCTTTGCATCTGTCCTAAACTGTGAGTTCAGGATGTTTGTATCCTATTTTGTCTTTAAGATTTAAAGCAACCTTGTGGATGAGTGAAGAGTTCCCCTTGTCTCTTATGGAACAAGTCACTCCAATCATCGACCTGATGGCCAGAACCAGCGCTCATTTTGCCAGACTTAGGGATTTCATCACTCTGGAATTTCCACCAGGATTTCCTGTCAAAATTGGTAATACTTAGTAATTTGTATTGTAGCATTTTGTCCATTTTTTCCCTTCAGTTTTGCAATCTATTATTTACAAAGACCATATTAGCCTTTTACTCATCTTCTACTGTCTCTAAATGATACCTAAAACATTGTCTTGTACATCTGGAATCCACAGAATCCATATTCTTAATGAACAATTCAGAAATATCATTTCCAAGACAGTGTCGTTTCAGTGAGAATGAGCTGTTGTCAGCCCCTTTCCTCTTACCTTCAGTGCCTTAAATTTGGCAAATCTTTTTTTGAAATAAGAGATTTAGAGAGAGGTTGCGAATAACTGAAGCCACCTTCTTGGTGAAGTGAGTTACTCTGTGCTTTGTCATTACAGGAGGCCGTTGTGGAATATATCCCATAAAACATGTAAGGGTTTGATGTGGAAGTGAGTAAGAGTTCTCATTTTGACAGAAATCTTGCACTCTTACAGAAATTCCCCTGTTTCACGTCCTGAATGCCCGAATTACTTTTGAAAATGTCAACAGCTGCAGGACAGCTGAGAGAACCTCTCCTGGAGGTGCACAGAGTGATGCAGGTAAGGGGTGGAAAGGTGCAGGGGTCCCACCCTTTTACATCCCTGTCTGTGGAATGCATAGAGGAGAGGGAAGCTGAACCGCAGGGAATGGAGCAGGGGGAGCTGCTCTGTGCTATCCTGCAAAAACATTCACCAGAATCCGTGAAGTTACAACTTGTTACAAACAGGGCACTCTGTATTTTTAACTTCATTTGGCCTCTCTAGGTGCTAATTTTGAGGTCGACCAGTCGGTGTTTGAGATCCCCAAATCCTACCACGTCCAGGATGACGGCAGGAACATCCACGTGCAGGATGAGGATAACGAGATCATGCAGTTTGCCATCCAGCAGAGCTTGCTGGAATCTGGTGGAAATAAAGTAAGTGCTGGGATCTGTGCAGTGGCAGCTTGGGCAAGGACTGTGCAGCAAGAGCTGAAGGAATCCAGTGTAGGATCAGTTTTCCTAAGACCTCCGAAGATAAAAATCATGTATTTCAAAGAAGAATTAAGGGTGATTTAAGGTTACTTTCCGTGAGTGACTCTGCAGACGTGGTAACTGCTGTGGAATTGTCTCTTTGCCCGTCTCTAGGAGCTGGGGGTGCATTCCAATGGAGCAGTTGCTTATTCCCAGGACTTCAATATCGAGTATCAGAAGTAAGTGCCTTTTTCACATCAAACCATGCAGTGACAGAGCAAAAATACCCCCAGCAGTAGCATGAAGCAATTTGGCAAATTTTTTTTGTGTATGTGAGTAGCAGATGCACAAAACTCAGGGGCTCTTCTTGTGCTTCTTCCAGCTTTTCCAAGAAAACAAGAACTCCAAACTGGACCTCCCTGGTTTATGTAGTGTACTTCTTCCCAGCTGTGGGGCTGGTCTGTGCACACAACAGATTCTTTTCCCAAAAACAAACCCAGTCCTTCTCTTCTGCTCTTAAAACTCTGAATTTTATCCCTCTGGGTTGAATGTTTGGTTATTAGAGACTGCACACTTCAAGGCAGCTCGTTTCTTTTCAAAATCCTCATGTAATCCTTAAAAACATAGATTTAATGGGCACTTAAAAATGGGCTCTGGTGTCTGTGGAGTCTTTCTGCAGTTAAGTGCAAAGAAACCAAGAACTGAATCCTCTGTGTTCTTCTGTAAATGGAAAATCCTTTAAACCAGGTGAGGATGCTTTTAGAGGCCCATTGAAAATATAACTGTTGGTATCTATGAAAGATTCAAAGGAATCCAGGTTTGACATTGGGAATTTTACAGGTGTTGGAACAGCTGCTCTCATATCCTCAAACTGTTTTCTCCCCTCTGGGAGAGATGTTCAGGTTTGTGAGTCTAAAACAGTTGCCAGGAAGGATCATTTCACGGAGTATGAGACAGGCTCTGTCTCTTTTCCTTCTCAGAGTTGTTCTTTTCCATCAGGGCACTGCAGGAGAGCTTTCTGACGAGAGCAGGGAACTCCCACAGCAGCAGCTCCAGTGAAACTTCCAGCTTTGAGAAAGACTTGCAGCTTGCCATGGAATTGTCTGTGCGGGAGCAGGAGGAACAGGAGAAGCAGCGTCGGGAAAAGGAAGATGCGGAGCTTCAGCAAGTTCTACAGCTCTCTCTTGTGGAAAAGTAGCTCCTAAGTGACCTCCTGAAGCAGGGGTGACCAAATCTGTGTAAAACTGGAGGTTTTTGGAGCTGTCAGTCTGAAGACCACTCCTGGATTGCTTAAGGAAACATTTCACCTGCCTTCTAAGTTGGCATCAGCTGCAAAAACCTGATTTATTTTTGTTTGGGGGAGTTCAAGATCACAGGACTCCACATTTGGCTCCCCAACCATGCAGTCTTAGCTTCGAAGGAAATGTTTTTATCTAAACTTATTTATTGAAGAGCAGATGGAAATTTTGCTTTGCATCAGGATGTAGGATTTCAGTAAAGCTTGAAAGCCTGATTTATGGGGAGTTCAGGAGGGAAACTTCATTACTTACCAAAGAAATACTCATCTGCTTCGTTATTTCTCAATAATTCAAAGCCATTGCCTCTTTTTCCAGCTGTTCATGGGAAAGCATCTCCCTGCCTATACACACACGGTAGTTCTTCATGCTGACAGATGTTCTCTGTTCTGTTTAGATGTGGTTCTCTCTCCTCTAGTTACTGAGATTTTTGGCTTAAGAGGGATAATTTTATACTTGAACAGCTCATCCAAGCTCCAGATTAAAACTAGTGCTTTCTGAAAAAGGACAAAACAAGTAGCCAGTAAAATTTTAGATGCTGAAATGGGACCATCTGTCCAGGACAGCAGCAGCTGCTGCAGTGATTCCAAACCAGCTCGTTCCTGTGGTCAGAGGGCAGCAAGAAATTAAGGGATAGATCAGGTGCTTCTTTGGGATCTCTAGGTGTGCGTGGCTGAGTGTGGGTGCTAAATGCAACCAGCAGAAGAGTTCAGGAGAGATTTTAATGTATCCTCGTTGGAAGAGAGGTTTTAATTCTGCAAGGGAAACGTGTGTTGCTTTTTAAAACCCCAACGCTTGACCTTCATGTGAATACATCTATTTTTCTACCTGAATATTTTTATTGATTTTAAACCAAACCACTAGGCCTACACTCATCAAACTGATCTCGTGTAACGATTCCTAGGTCTGTTTTAACCAGCTTTCCTCAGGTTTTTTGGCCACACAGGATCTTTGTAGCTCTTTTATCTGCGCCTCTGTTGGCGTTTACAGTACTCACACTGTGACTCTGGAGTGCACCCCACCAGTACACCACGAACAGCCACAGGAAAGCCTTTCAGCTGTTAAATGTGGGCAATATCCCTCTGCTCTGGCTGGAAGGAGTGGAGGAACCTTTGGTACAGCTGCTCTGAGCTCACTCCTAACACTGCTCCTGTTCCTCAGGCTAAACAGGGCGCTCCTGGCTGACCAACTATTAATTAACCGATGTAAAATCACTATGAAATGGACTCGATCGTAACCCGTGGGGCTGGTGGTAACTTGGAACCCTATTTTAAATGAATAATCCATTGTTTTACGTAGGAAATTATTACAGTTCCTTCAGCGTGCACTAGGACTGGCCTCTCCACACTGGTTTTGTTTCCTGGGACACCCTGCATCCCTAAAAACATCTTCCTGGGTGCTGCGGGAATGGGGACGGTCCTGCACGGGGGCAGTGGGCTGGGCTGGAATTTCTTTCTTTGCAAAGGGGATTCCTGTGACTGTCACAGTTGGGAAAAGGGAATGGGCCTCGTGTTGAGCTCCTGACAGGGTGGGAGGTAGGAGGTGGAGCCGTGGGCATTCCTCCAGTGGGAATAAAGAGTGTTGTTGCCTTTACAGAGCCGTCTGCCTGGCATTGCCTGTCCTGCTCAGCATTTCAGAGGTCACAAGAGGGGTAAAAATAGCATTTTTCAAGCTGACTTGTTCTGGTTTTATATTTAAAGAACACTGAGCACTTTCAGCTGAAGTTTTGTTACGCTCCTGCTTCTTAGTCTGGGACTGTAAAATAAATAGGATTTGCATTTGGGTTGGTTTTGTTTTTTGCTTTCTTTGACATTTGTACAGTCCAGCTAAAATCAGAAGGCCCTGCTTCCGTCAGCCAGGTGCTGCTTCTCTTAAAGCCTGACTTTTAACCCATTCAGTGTAAGATGGATGCCCTCTGTGGGCTGGAAGAAAAACCACAGATACTGCACCTTACACCACACACAGTTATTTTTTTCTAGCACTGTATTTGGAGTATTTTTTTTT
>VYZQ01055954.1:2510-30352 GCA_013400655.1 Mystacornis crossleyi
AAAAAAAAGGGACAATTGGGCCCCTCCCTTGTGGCTGGCTAGGTCCTTTGTTTCTCTTAAGTACCCAGCAATCGTGCCTTAACATGGGGAAAAATTCCTTTGAGAGCAAAAGAAAAGAACACACACACACACAAAAAGAAAACCTCCTAAAACCCCCAACAGACTGTTAGGCCCCACTTTTGGATTTCATTTGCTCAGGACACCTTAAACAAATTCCAGGTAAAACAGAATATGCAAAACAATATAAAAAAGCTATTATTTACTGGCTGACACACAAAACATAGATAGTATATAATCAGCTCTGTATGAATGAATATCTTGATTCTTCAACTAAAAAAGTTAAAAAATGACAATTCGGAATCTGGAATGTTTAAGATTATTTAAAGATCATTGCAGAACCAGGCAGGAATTTCTCTCTCTCTCTCTCTCATATTAGATTCTTCATTCATAGAAAAAAAAATAGACTGCTGACTAAGTATCAGCATGGTGATGAATGTAATGTGCAAGTGAATAGCAAGTTGATTTTCCTGTTGCTAATGTTTTTTTTTAATGGAAATTCAAAAGGGAAAATATATTTTCATGGTTCAGAGCATGTTGATAATGGTCAAAATTACCAGTAACCTTTCCCTTGCATCCCCCTTGATTCCACATAGGGGGATGTATCAGATATCCATGGAACCATTTTCCTTCTGAGATCCACCAGAATCCAGCACAGACTTCAGGTGGTCCAAACAGAGACGGACTGAGCATCTGAGATCAGCAATCCTATGGGGATTGCAGCTGTTGGTCAGGAGAGTTATCAAAGAATTGTTTGCTTTCATGAGATCTAGAGGTGTTCTTATTTTCAGCCTATTACTAATTAGATGGCAGGCATTACCAACATTTTTTTAAATGTATTAAAAAAACATAAATTTAGTTATATGTAGTGTGTGAGAAATGTTCAAGTAGCTTATATTCACATGTTTAAGAGCTGCACTGGTAACATCTAAGAAAAACTGAATGAGAACCAGGAGTTCTGGTGTAGCATCAAGTAATCACCCTGAATTAACAATAAACCTGCATTATATTTACCAGGAGTAATATTTCTATAAACCTGGGGACAGATTTGATAGTCAATGAGAGCAAGGTGAGAGTGCTGCACAAAGGGAAAGATAGAAAAAATAAAATTGTCACTAATACAGTCATAAACAGATTTTATCATCTTTATTTCCTACTGTGGTTTATGAATTGAGCTGCTCTGAAAACAAAAATTGCAACATGGTCATAAAGCATACCACAAACCAACAAATGTGCTCGAAAACTCCTTTAATATTTCAGTGTCAGGAATCTGGAGTTTGTCATCCTGTAGTTGGACTGCGGGGTTTTTCACCATGCACTCAGACAACTGGAAGCTTCATGAGGTAATGAGAAAGGAAGATCAGTCAAGTGCTCCTGGCAAAGTCAAAAGCAAAGCTGGATTTCAGGAAAGAGGGTTTTTGACATGAAGTTGGTGTGTAACGCACCTGTGTCCCAGCACAGTTCACAGGGGTGCTGCTATATCAAAGCTCTCTTTAGAGTCAAAATTAAGGGACCTGGAGGGCTTGTAGTCATTAGTGGTGCCACAGGACCTTCCACACGAAGCGGCTTGTTAGTGCTGCAGTTCTGACTAGTTGATGTAATTACTTTCAGCCAACTTAAATTACCCTTCAGTTTCAACTGTAGTGAGAGATTCTGGGAGCTAAATCTGGTGAGGTTAACCAGGAGGAGGTTATAGGATCACAAATTATCAGGAACAAAACTTTGCTAATGGAGATTTTCCAGTCTACCAGAAAAAAAGTTTCACAAAGGCTGCTGGAAGTAGTTGAAACATAAGAAGTTCATTTTTTGGGGGGAAAAAAAAGACGTAAATTTTCCTATTGTAAATGTGATTATTTTTTGGGGTGAATCTTCCAAGAAAGCTTGGGGAAAGTTCTTTATTGATAGGAAAGTTAAAATCAGATTTGGATATCTTTAAAACCAAATTTGGATGCTTTTCACAGGGTAGTTCTAAGTGATTTCAGTCAGAACTTTCTGTACAGGAGATAACACTAATGATGGCATATCCCTGTGCTCTTTCATCTTAAATCCTGGTGTGGTATTGGGCCAGGGGCTGTGATCTTTCAGGTGGGGTGTTGGCGCATAAACCAAACTGGACGGGGAGCCCAGGCAGATGTTTCAGGAGCCTTTTTATTATTTTATTCAGGCATCAGTCTTCTTTACAGAGATGAGACACAAGAGATGGTACATGGATCACGACTGCATCAGGCAACCAAGGATCTCTTTGTTACAGAACATTTTAAAAAGTATTTTTTAGCCAATAGCATGCTGCTAAAGTTTATAGACAACTCTTTTAACCAATCATTAAAAGTACACGTACATCTGCTACAAACAATGCTCGCCTGTATGCCTTGTAATAACAATGCACAATATTCCATTATTAAGCTTAAAACTTAACTATCTTGCTAAGCATATTTTCTGCAGCCTCAAGACCTCTCTGAGCCAAGCCTAGAAAGTCCAACCATTGTTTAATGTCCTGGCTTACTATATAATTGTATCTTCTTCTATCTTCAGGCTTATGCAATCGCAGCTGAACCAAAATTCTTTGCTTTATTTCTGAAACTTGTTTTTCTGACTCCACCTGAGAGCCTTCTCACCTTTTGTATTTCCCGCAGTGGGGAGTGCAAGGATCCCTTTTTCCTGGCAGCAGGTGATGGACGCTGACATTTGCCAGTGGCCTCTCTCACTTCCTGCTGTGGCCAGGACGTGTGTGGTGTTTAGAAAAGCTTTCTCATGGCCACCTGTTTTCGTGTCACATGATTTTACCTCAGTTTCAACATAACTCCCCATATTAAGATGAATAAACCTATCATTTCATTTCCATATTGCATGTGGGTATCTAATCAGTATTTATGACATGTAAGATTAATCCCACTCATGAGGAGAGGCCTTTATAATTTATTAGTGCCATCACCTCACTTGAGTCACAAACTGTTCATTTCATTCAAGACAGAAAAAAATCCATGTCTTAGGAATGTTCATCATGCCTCTTATTGGTGAATTTATTACTCTTCTTAATGGGAAAAATTTGAATGTAAAGGTATTTTTCAGTGGTAATTATTGCATCAAGTCTTTGCCCCTTTCAATGAAAATGTGGCTGACTGGGCAGAAAATAGCCTGGTCCTTTTGGAAACATCTCAGAGCTGAAGAAACTGGAGATGTGGCTTGAATAAAAGGGAGAGGAAGAAGTGTTGTTTGAGGTGTGTGTTTGGGGTTGTGTTTGCTTTGCCTTTACCCAGCTCTGCCTGTGGGAGGGACCCGTGGTGCCTTTGGGCTGCAGTGGTATCAAAGCTGCCCTGCCCCTTTCCCGGACCCACAGATGCTTCTTTACCTTCTTCATGTGCAGAGATACAAGGATTTTTGGAACTGGACATGAAAGATGACATGATCGTTTAATTTACTTAACAGTTCATGTTTTTAATTTTTATTTTAGCTTGTTTTTTGGAGTTATTTAAAAAGGACCGAAACTGTGCAACTGTCTGAAATCAACTGGATTTTTCTTTGTAGTGATTTTGGTCAAACTCTTCTTTCACTGAAAGAACCCCCAGGATATCATCCTTTCAAGACCCGTCTTCTTCCTTATTTTGAACTTACGTTTTACAGCACATCACGAATTCTCAGAAAACATCAAATGTTTAGATGAGTTTTTATTCCACATCGGAATATTTTGTGAAATTTAAAAATTTTAATAACTTTGTTTTTAAGAGAGAAGCAAAATATTTGGGAGGTTGCAATGCCCTGATTTGATGTGTTTCAGGAAGAGCTGCTTTCCAATGAATTTAACTGTCCTTGTTCAGGTTTGCAATTTGCTTCTTTCCTAGAACATCTTACAATTGATTTTCATTTTTCAGGCCAGCTTACACTGGTTTCCAGTCTTTCAGGGAAGAAATTTTGACCTATGTGGAGCAGGAATATCTAGAAAAATTGTTTTACATGCCTTGTTGGGTTTTTCTGATGTCCTTTGCATTGCTACTATGAGCCAGGAAACTTGACTCAATAATCAGAGGGATTCTGACTCTTGTGCTGGGTATTTGAGTCCAGTGGGTCACATTTGGACAATGATCACTTTGTGATCACCCAGTGCAAAATCCTCAGTGATTTTAAAGTGGCTCTTTGAAACGTGGATTCATTACCTGAGTGTGATTTTTCACTCTACTCCTTGTACCTGTGGGCAGAGAGGATTTGCTGCAGAAAGCTGTGCAAACAGATCTTGCTGCAGTTACCTGCTCTTCTGAAAAGTTTTATCTGAACCTGCTTAATTGCTCTTTGCATATTTGTGTGAAACAAATGCTATTTGGAAAGAGCAGTAGCTGTTTGACCGTGGTCGAGCTGACGCCTGCCTGTTAGTGTGTTCTCTCATGGGAAAAAAGGGGTTTTATGAGGCTGGGGCTTTCCTGAGGGTGAGCCTCCCCTTTCTGCACAGGATTAAGAGTGATAAAAGCAGACTAGACAAAAGCAGATAAAATGCAACAAAACACAAAAATCAACAATGCTCTACCAGTACCATTAGTGTGCTGAGAAGAGTTTTGGTTGCATAATAACTGTTGATGCATCCATCGTGAATTCCTTGCCACAGTTTACTGTGATTTCTGATATACCCTCCAGTTTTTATTTCTTTGAGATCCCCATCTAAACTAAACCTCAGTTAAACACTGCAATAATGGTATAATTTTTCTCCAGCCTGCCAGTTCTATTAAATTTTATTAGTGTGGGAAGTTTGGCAAAAGTCATGGCATTTACACTGAGTCAAATACAAAACTCCACTGAGTTAAACAGAAAACTCCAGCTGTTCTCCAGTGACAACTGTGGTGTGGCTTGGGATCAGGGTTGTTCCTCTGTTGTGGTCTTCAGGTCGTTGTGTGGTCTGGGAGCTCCCCAGCTCAGTCACTAGTGAGAGAGACCATGGGATGGAGGAGAGGCTGGGCTGACGGGATTGACTGAACACCCTGGCCTCTTCCCAGTTTAGCTAAGGCACTGACTGACTGCTCTGAGACTTCTCCTGGTGGGGATTTCAGGCAGTCTTGGCTCCCCCAGGCAGCTCCCCCAGTTCACACTCCAGCTTGGAGCACCAGAGTGGGGAATCTGACAGCCGAGAGCCTCTGCCTGCTGCACAAGCGCCCTGAGCCTGGGTGCACAAGGAACAGGCAGTAGAAACTCTGCTCTGCAGAGGCAGGACTGATGACACAGGACAATCTCTGTACACGTTTAGCATAGCTGGATGTTTAGATGTCAGTGGTTTAAGATCATGCCTGAACTGGGGTGGTGTGATAGGAGCATGTAAGGATTCAGCAGAACAGTTTTGGAGGGGTCTGCCTGGAAATGGAAGTGCAACCCCCTTGGAGCCTCCTCTCACCATCTGGGCAGACACAGGTGATGTGGATCAAGAGGTTTGATTCCCCAGGAAGCACTGCCCTATGCAGAGCTCCTGGCAGTCCGGGTTAGGTTTTTTTTTTTTTTTTTTTTTGTTTTGTTATTTTGATTTGGTTTTAAACAGTCCATGAGTGTCTGAGCCATAAATAAAATTCTTCAATTGCATTTAAAGCAGAACCTCCCCTCAGGATATTCTTTCCCAGCTAAAAATCATTTTTGTTGACACCAGAAGTGTACTGAGGCTTTTGGCACCTTGTTGTCAGCCTTACCTGCATAAGCAAGAGGCAGAGCCCAGGGCCTGAGCTAACGGGAGCTCTTGGGCCCTTAGTGTCAGTCCTGGGTGGGCTCAGAGCCTTTAAAGTCTGTGGATGCCCTCCAGGTGTGTGACATGTTTTTCCACAGTTTAGCACTGTCAGTCTCAAATGACCTCCTGACAAATGAGATCATAGCTCCAGTGCAATCAGAGGGTGTTGTTTATTTGGTGTAGCTCTCATTACTTGCAGAAGACAAAATGCAGCACTAAAACCAGCTCATGGTTTGGAATATAAATAACAATCTATGAAGACTTCTAAATAAATAGTGCCATTAATCCAGAGTGTGCTTGAGGTTTTTTTGTTTTATTTGTTGAGAGGAATCAGAAGCAATAGTGTTGTTTATTCCTAGAATAGCGTTACTATAGTAACCATTGTTCCTTATTGTTAGCTGTGCACAGGAGTTGTGAAGTTACTTGGGGGAAGATAAGAAATTTGTCCAATAATTGGTTGTTTCAATAAAACGGGTGTTTGTGTCCCTTGAGAGCCTAAGTACAGCAGAGGATCGAGAGCTTTGTGAGGTGTGGGAGAGGAAGGCAGAGGGAAGAGTGCTGGCTGTGCAGTGACTTGCACTGCATGAAGTTGGCTCATTGTTATAATTGTTTTACCGTGGCAGTTTTGCAGTGTGGGCTGTGGGGGTAACCATGGAAACAGAGACTACAAATTGAGGACTTAAACACGGTGTTCTGAGAGTCCTTCAGATGGGCTGAACTTGATTATTATAGATGTAAAGCTGCACGGATCTCACACAGGGAGGGGGAAAACTATTGCTTTGCTCTGATCCTCAAACCCTGGACTGTCCTGAATGCACAAGACTGCCTTGCAGCTGCCCAGATGTGAAATCTAGTTGGACTGTGGGGTGCAGGTGAGGGAGTCCTTGAGGTACTGTGGAATTTGTTCCAGGCGTTGGAAAGCAGGCACTGGTACCTGGGAAATAAACGTGGCTTTACCACCTCAGGCCTCATGGGATTATTGGGAAGAGGAGAGGACAGGACATCCCCCTTCTACAAAAGCCAGGCACGTTGTTAGCTTAAAGAATGTTCTGAACAGCCATGAGGAGAGTTGAGAAGAATCTACCTAGTGTTCATTTATTTTTCTGCTCTTCTGGCTCAGATTTCCAGACTCACTGGTGTGTTTTCCTGCATGTTCCAAGGTGGTTCATATGCCAAAGCTGTGTGTGCTTGCATAGTGAAATTTAGAACATTTTTTACACTAGCTAAAATTATATTTAGCAGCATAGTAGAACCCAAATCCTTGGAAGACTCTATTTCGTGTGCTGGCTTGGTTTTCTAACACTGTAGTTAGTGCTGTGCTACAAAACTATTTCCATCCACCCCTTATTTTAGTAGAATTCTAAATTGAATCCAAGCAATTTGTTAACTACAAAGCCAGGGTCGGGGGAGAAAACCAAACAAACCACAAGCTTATGCTGGGGGAAACAGGAAACTAATTGTATTGGTTAAAAAAAAAGCCCCAAGCCCACAACTTTTGTAAGATAATAGTGAAGAGTAATTCTGTATTAAAAGTTAAGAGGTTTAGGCATTTAGAAACTTACCATGATACACTGAATTTCTTAGAGTGTTTCAGGGTTATAAGGGCTATGGGAAAGGATTAGTCAAACAGTTTGGAAGTACTAGTATACGACAGTGAAACTTTGTGTTGTCAGCAACCACAGCTTTTTTTGTCAGAAAAAAAGATTTGGTTAATTAATGTATCCCTGATTAGTTTTAGAGTGCAATATGTGGTAGGTAATATGCAAGCTAGTTATTACCTTAGATTCATTTTTATGTCAGTCTGAATTATTAAAGCAATTATAATTCACCATTCAAAGGTCTAAAGGAAGTAATATATGCTTTAAATTTCATTAAACACTTTACTAATGAAAATCCTCAGTGATGTTAAGAATGGTATTAATGTGCAGAAGGTGAGCAGGGTTTTAGCTGGTCTGACAATAAAATGTGATAGACTGGAAGAGTTCTTTATGAATAAATTTTAAATCAGTACATGTCTAAACCAGTTTTGGATAGAACATAGTATTTGCTGTAAAATAATATGGTCTATAGCAGTTACCCATGGGATTCATTGACAGATTTCCAATTAACCATTTGAGTGAAAATGAAACATAAATATATCAAACTTCAGAACTGGAGTAAACTACTTCCCTACTGAAGGGTGGGCAGTTTATAGAATAGTTTCCCCAAGACTAGTTCCTGTTACCCACATCAGTGTCCTTTTTATTTCCTTCTACTATATTCCTTGAAAAATAGAAACTCAAAAAGTAACAGTGGCAATCTGAAGTTGATTCTGGACTAATATAGGGATTCAGGAATAAAATGGTAACAAAAATTACTGAATTTCGTTCTTTGAAATACATATTTTTGCACAAGACTAAGTGCTGTTGCCCTAACAATTCAAACCACTTAAGCAAACATTTTAGTCAAAAACCATGTGAAGTTATTTGTAGCTTTTTAAAAGACTTTGAATGGTGCAGAAGAGGAAGGAAAGGTAAACCAGGATTATACAGGTATTTGTGTCCCAAACATACATATTTTATGAAACAATTTCACTAATTCTTTTGATAAATGTATGTTTATTTTAAAAATCAAGTTGAGCAGAATGCCAGCAGAGCCAAAGCAGCTTTTGCTGTAGCTGCTGGTGTAGGACAAGAGCAGCAATGGTGCTCTGAGAGCATGCAGCTGATCTGCTGATTTATAACAGCACACTAGACAAGTGTGGAACTCATCTCCTCCACAATTGCAATTAAATGTACAGACCCAAGGGGAAAAAAAAGTTTCCCCAATTTGCCATGTTACTTCTACAGATCCTTTAGTCCAGGTGGTTGACTTGAACCACAAATGCACATCCCAAGGCCTTTCATCTGCACTGCTCAAACCCTGAAGGGAAAACTTCCTCCAGCACGTGATAGTCCAGCCCTAAAATAAATCTCCTTCTCCAAGGCTTCCCAGGAGCTGGGAGTGCCAGGGGCTGGCATGGAGTCACTCCATGCTCTCTCATCAGGACATTGCAGCTCCTGAGCTGAGGAATTAAGCTTGCAATGCTCCACCTGGCAGGGCAGGGCTCGTCCTCCACCTCACCCTGCCATCTCAGCTAATGGCTCTTCAGGAGCCCAATGGATCTTAATAAAAAATGAAAATGGTTTTGCCCCTTCATTTTAATTACCATTATGTCTACATTTCTATCATAATGGATAATTAAGTGAGTTACCTTGACATTGGAATGTTCTTGGAAATAATTTACTATGCAATTTCATTAGGTTAAAGACATTTGTCTATTTTAGTTTGAATGGAAGTTTCGTCATAAATATTTCTGAATATGATTTATACATAAACTAATTATCATTCACAGAGTCAGGACTTCCCAAAATGAAAAATTCGTTATGTGCATTTAAAAATTCTTTTTGTTATCACACAGAGAATGGATCTACTAATTCAAAGAAATATTCCCTTTTTTTTTTTTTTTTTTTTCCCCTGGAGTCTCCAGTCATCTATTATTCTTTAAACATATAAAGAGGCATACAAGGATTCTCATGGAGCATTATTATTTTGGGGATAGCAAAGTTTGTCTTCATAAGGGGTGGTTTACTACACTTCAGAGAAAAGTGTTAATCAGTGAAAACTGTTATTCAATAAAATCAGAAAGAAATGTAAAGAGGTTAATTTTAGCTGTATTTATTCACCAAAATAGTTGCCTTTTGGCCAGCTGTGGTATTTCCCTGCAGCATCCTTGTTCAAGCATAAAATGAAAATGATAAAATGAACTTTCTAGGTCTAGTACGGATCATGTCTTCTTCATAAATCTTCTTGCATATCTATTTATAAAGAAAGAGGGGATCCATCAGAAAAATACTTCAGTAGCAGATCTGTTCCTCAGCTCTTCCAGGGTCATAGCCTCGATTCACAGGGTTTTGTGCAATGGAAGAGACTCTAAATGCTGCTGTAGAACTTCTGTGTTTTGAGAGGTGCCCATAGCTCACCTAAAGAATGACGGAATTGCAAATTGGTACTATTGTATTATCTTTTAGTTACTAGGCACAATTCCATCAAAATATGCATTTCACATATCCCATGGAAGGAGTCATTAAAGGCAATAATTTATTGGTAATTTCTGATATGTGAGAACTAAGAGAAGGCCACAGTTTACTTCAAAGAGGTTGTCAAATACACAGCAAGGAGCACTTCTAACGTCAGTAGAAGAATTTCTGGGAAATCTGCTACTTCTGTGATACAAATTATCAACTGCATCACAGAAACAAATTACACAGTTGCTCGTTTTGAAATGTAGTAAATTGTCCTGTTCCAGCACGGTTGGTTTGCCTACCATGGACGCCTACCATGGACAGGAACAAGGGCAAGGGATGAAGAGAAAGGGAAGTGAATAATATTTTGAGAATACGAACTTTAGGAGAGTATTTAACTATCTGATGTGATACAGTGATCTGTGAACGAACATTTTATTGCAGGAAATACTGTAGCGGTCATAATCAGACTACTAAATGGTACAAGAAGATCAGATGTCTCCTGTAAACTCTGTGGAGTCTTGTTTAGTAACATTGCTGTGTCTGTAATTAATCTCTCTGAAGCCTAATCCTCCGACTGATTCTCTCAGGGAAACTGGAAATTCAGGACCTGGGGTTACTTGGGCTACATTTTGCCTTTGATTGAATTGTCTGTTGGATCTGTGGGAAAAAAAGGGCAATTTAAGTTTCCACAAAGCAGATTAATTCCTGTGTTAATATTTGAGATGGACCACTCTGTAATAGTCACTGATACGCTTTCATTTTCCTGTCTCTCAACTAAAATCTGGACATGTTTCCATTGAAACATTTGAGAGAAACCAGACAGGCAAAGAGTTTGCTGCTTTCTCTTCTCCCTTATCCCATCCAGTTCCATCCCCCTCCTGCATTAGCCAGTGGAAATAAAGGTAGTTTGAGAGTCCTTGGGGTTTGGTGATGCTGCATCCCACGTGAAGGGCTCCAGGTGTCCTGCCTGCCTGGGGAAACTCCTATTCTCCTCCATGTCTGGTGAGTTTGTACAGCTCAGTGAGCCTCCACTGCTGGAAATTTGGACTTTGTGGGATTTCTCTGTGGCTAGTCCAGGGACAGCTGTGGTCCAGCCCCTCTGTGAGCAGCAGCCAGGGGCAGGGAGGTGCTGGAAGTTCCATGGATTGGCTGCATGGCTGTGCAGAGGTCCCTGTGGAGCTGGCAGCTGCCGCAAGGACCATTCCGGCCCCTCTGTGCCAACGACCCCAAGGGGACAGCAAGAGGAGACGACTGAGAAGGGGGTGGGATGACCCCAGTCTGGGGGGACACAATGCCCCAAATCAAACCCTCAGAACGAAAAATCTCATTCCTGCACAGCTTGTAGCGTGCAGCCTGTCCTACCCACAAAGCCCTGGCCATTTGGTGAGTCCTTTTTCTTGGGAGTTTGTTCCATGAGGATTGGAAACTGATGATCTCCTTTAAGCTCCTTTTACCCATCCCTGTAAGATCTCTTAGTTTAGGCAGCAACCAGAAAAATAGCACCAATTTGTGCTGACAGCTCCCCCATCATCAGGTTTTTACTGCAGAGGGATGCTCTGGAGAACTCTTCTTGTACCTTTTGTTGTTTGTTTTCTCCCCTCCCAGTTCTTTAATGAGGAAATACTCCAGGCTTGAATTTCTTCTCCTTTTAAATGTTGATTCATACACTGACTTTAAGAGGAGCAGAGTTGGATAATGCTAATTAATTAATAATTAATACTAAGTAATTCCTACCCTAACCTAAGTTACAGTTATGCAATGCATCAAAAATCCACTCACACTGGCAGAGGTATTTAACAGAGGAAAACTGAAATGAACACAATATTTAAATTCTTCTCTAAAAACTACCTCTGTCATCCTTCTGCCTTCTCTAAAGATTATCCTTCCATCAGTGATTTGTCATTAGGCCGCCTAACTGAAATAGGTATCAGGAAATTTACTTATATTTTCATGGGGGAGTCAGGCTTGCCAAACCTAAATAGAATGGAAGATTTTTGGAAAGGCAGATATTTGGATCAGATCATTAAAATGCATGCTGAGAGGATAAAAAAGATTGAAGGTAAAATTATAGCAGGATGTTTTTATTTACTGCAGTGATTTTTTTTTTTGTAGTTTAGATATCATATAACCTGTTCTAGAAATCTAAAAATGAAAATATTTATGCAATTCTAACTGCATTCCAGTGTCAGAGTTCTTCCTTTATTAACGTAGACACTGATTCTGAAAATCCTATGTATCCTGTGCATTATACATGACCATTATAAGAGAAATTTTTAGGAAAAAATGTTTATAGCATGTTTCATAATAGCTTAAATAAGTCAATTCTGTAACTCTCTTTCACATGTTTTTTTTCCTATGCTGCAGCTAATAAGACTTTCAGATCAATTTAAATATATTCACAACTTTATGTCACATTGAATAGTGTTACTCCATATAGAATATATAAAATATAAGCTATTCATCAGATCTCAAAGGGGAGTCAGTTCAGATTTTTGAGGGAAAGAATGTTGGTTTAACCTTTGTGAACACCTGGATGACATAAAATGCAGAGACGGTTGAGACACCTGAAGTTTGTCTGCTTTTGGAAGAGAATTGTGTCTGTGCTCTTTCTGTCTCTGCATAAAAGGAGCCTCATTTCTGAGCCTGTACCCTCACTCGTGCTCCTCTGCAAGTGTCAGTGCTGGCAGCTGAAGAGATGTTTGACTCCAGCTCTGACATCAGTGTGATAGACAAGGCTGTCATGCTAACAAAGAGTTGATCAGAGTCCTACACTCCTTGTACAAAAGAAGTGGTTTTTTTTCTTTCTTTCTTTCTGCCTTTCCTTTTTTTTTTTTTTTTTGAAATATAACACAAAGTATGAAGGCTCATCTAAGTAGGAAAGATTCATCAAAATCTCTAATTAAATACATGACAGCTGGTGAATTAGAGCATTCTGTCTTAGTGCTGCCATCCTATAATACTTCATAATTCTGAGAGTCCAAAGTATGAATTATGCTTGTAAGTATTCTGATAAGCAACTAAAGGGGGAAAATAATCAAAATACACTCGAAAAGGTCTGTGAGAATGGAGGCAGTGCTGCTAATCACGAGTGACTACAACCAAATCATTCCCAGATTATCAGTCTTTGGAGAGGCTTAGAGAATATGCTGGTATTACAAGACTATTTGGTTAAAGAAACTGCTTGTTTCTAAAATAATGTGTTAAAAAAGCACTTTTAGAAGCACTGTGGTTTGACCCCAGCCAACAGCTAAAGCACCATGTGGCTGCTCACCCACTCTATCCCCAATGGAATGGGAGAGAGAATCAGAAGATAAAAGTAAAAAAAATGAGAAAATCAATGGATTTGGATAAAGACAGTTCAATAAGTAAAGCAAAAGCTGGAAAGCAAAGCAAGGCATTCATTCCCCATTCCCATGGGCAGGCATGTTCAGCCACCCCAAGGCAGCCAAGCTCCATCACACTGACTTGGGAAGACAAAAACGTGTCAGCCCTGCTCAGCAGAGACCAAAACATCCTTGTGTTACCATCCCTATTTTCAGCACAAACCTAAACCACAGTCCCTTACCAGCTACTGGGAGCAAATCCATGCTCTCCCAGCCAAAACCAGCACAAAAAGCCAGGTGTAAAATACCAGTTCTTAATAGCTGGCACAGTCCACAGCCGTGCAAAGATAAACTCGATAAAACCCCCTGAAGTCACAGTTTCAGATTAGTCCTGTTGTCTGCAAAAAATAGAAGTTTAGGGACAAATCTGTGCAGGTGCTCACATGTGGTAAGTTTGCTTAGGGTTACTGGTGAAGAGGTTTTGGTTGCTTGGTGCTACTTTAGAGGAAAAGGAGCAGAACTAAAGTAGGAATTTTCATGCACTTTAGAATACTCTTAAACTGAAATACTCCAGGTTTGGGGCATGTAATTTTTTAACACTGATAGCCTGAGATTAAATGTTCCACTGAAACATTCACTTTAAAATTGCTCCATCTGTAATCCAGATCTGAAACAGATATTTCTAAGGAAAAATCTTTAAACAGCCCTAGTGATTTGTATTCAGCTTCTGTTTGATTTTTTTTCCTGTCAAGACTTAAAGGTTTTTTCCCCTAGGGTCTTCTAACTTAAAGTTTTCTCATTGAAATTTTTCTCATTAAAATCTCTCCTACAAAACATGAAACATATATCACTATATTTCTATTCTTGTATATTTTGAACAAAATTGGACCTGTATGATAGATCTTACATAGGCCCCTTCCTGCCCTGTTTATTCACTGGTTTTACTGGTTTTTCAGAGGCTATGAAATTACATTGAAAACATACTTGAGTTTTTGGATGTCCCCAAAATCCACGTACAGTGACTTCTTTCTGTATGAGGGTTCTTCCTCATTTTGCTCAGCAGTTGATCAGGTGTCAGTATCATAACTGGGATGTGAGGAGATGAGTAATTTCAGACAAACTTGGCCTGGAATTCCCGAGTTCACATATTCCTGAGTCAAGAATACTTCTTTGGAACTATGTTATAGCTCTCTTTTGAAGTTGTGCTTCAATCCACTAAAATTGCTATTTATTTTCCACAGGTGTTAACTGGCATCATTCATGAACTGGCACCTGGTTACTGTTATTAAGAAGCCAGACTAAAACTGCAATTCCTGCAATTCAGTTGCTGGGTCCTTTTTGACCTAGTTACTAGATGAATTCTGGGTGGAACAAGAGAGGGGGAAAATGCCAAATATTTCTCATGATTAAGAAGACTTTGAGGAAACCAACAGATTTATTGGATTCTAGTTGTAAGAAGTCCACTGTTACTGAGAAAGGAGCCCATTCAGTGGCACGCTTGGATAGAGAAGAACCACTCACTAGCTTTAAAGTAAACTGATTTATTTCCTGAAGGGTTCTGCTATTTTCCCTAATCCATCTGCAGACCTGCCATTTTGATGTAAGAAATGGTGGAAAAGACTGCTGATCTTGGATCAGCTACACAAGAATGACTTTCACCAAATGAGACACTTTCATCATCCTGGTGGGCTGAAAAATCACTTGTCACAATGCTGAGAAATGCTTGCCACAGAATCACAGAATTATTCAGGTTGGAAGGAGCTGTGGGAAGTTCCTAGTGCTACTTCCCAGTCATTTCAGCTCAGCAGGCAGCCAGAGTGGTCAGGTGTGATTCATCTTTGTAAGTCCATGAGCCCATGACAAGTGGTGGTGGTTTTGGTTTTGCTGCCACCCTCCTAAAGTGCCTGAGCACTGAGCTCATCCATCTTCCTCCCTCGTAGCCTGTCTCCCACCTCCAGCCTCCATCCTGGTTTGTTGGAGATCAGTCATAACCTCCCTTGGCCAAGTCAGTGTCCCGCTGCAGCTCCGGCTGGTCCTGGCTGCCACATGGCCTTGGAGGGGTTTGTCCTCAAAGAGTTGCCAGCTGCTTTGAGCTCCTTCACCCTTTGGAAATGCTTGAGATATTCTTTAAGCAAATGTTTTTTGCTTAAATATAGCTTGTAATTTCCACTATTCTTGTCTCCATTTGGCTATCCGGGCTCCTCATCTGGGCTGTGTGTTACAGTGGGTGAGAAACTGAAAATGTGCTGACGCCCCATGGGAGACACTGGCCCAGCAGAGAACAGTTGTGTCTGTGAGAGATGGGCACAGGCTGCTCTCCCTAAGGCACCAATCAGCCCAGCCAGACACGTGTCAGCCTTGAGCTGAGACTAAAATGTTCCATCATTTTAACTCTGAGCTGTGTGCCTGGATGCGTTGTGCCACAGCAGTTCTCTGCCACTGAATACACCACTATGGGGAAAAAAGAAAAAGGATGCACTGAAATTTTTCAAAACTTCACATGGGATGAAGTGGATTGCAGATGAACCTGTCAGGAAATTTCCTAGGGGACTCCAAATTTGCTGTTAGATTTGGTTCCCAGTGCAAGTGCCAGCAGATGGCACTCAGGAATCTGTAATGTTGTTACCTTGTGGGGCGTTTGTGACTGAAGCAGCTCCAAGTTCCCAGTGCTGGGAGCTGCCCTTTCCTCCCTCCAGGGCTTTTGTGGCTTCAGAGGGACAGAAAAACCTCAGCCAGAGGTGACTGATGTGTGGCATGGTGTGGTTCATTCTTGACTGGGAAAGTATTGAGACCTGGTTTGAATATTCTGAACTCGTTGCTGTAAAGGGAGCTGAAATGTCATTTCTGTATTAAAATATCGTGTTGGCTTATTGTTGTTTGTAGGTGGATTGAATAATGCTGTCCAGTGGCATAGATTGCATCATTTAATCAGCTTCCAGTTTTGATTACAGCTACCAGCAGGAGACTCAGAGTTGCCAACTGTAATTAAAATGTAAAAAAATCCAAAACCAAACCAAAGAACAGAAGCAGAAAACAGTTCAGAGATAATTAAAGCTGAGAAACATTTATTTTCCTGTGAACTTTTGTACTGCTGTGCTGAGGAAAGCTGAATATTATCTGTCTTCATGAATCCCGTTCCTTGGGTTGTTTGGATCTGGGGTTAGATAATCATTTCCATCTTAATGCAGAACTTTGTCAATGACTAATGCAGCTAACTCTTGATTAATTTGTATTAATACTTCTGGGATTTTTCAGGGTTGCAGTGTAACACAGGAGTTCTTTATTCTGATTCTGCTTCTGTTGCAAGCAAAGGTAAAAGTTTTGCAGTGGCCCCTTTCCAGGTGCCACTGGACTTCTCTCTCACACTGGGAACAAAAAGATAACGCCTCTGTCTTGTACAACAAGTACATTTACCTCCCTGGCTCCTGGTACCTTGTATTTGGGCTTTATCATCCTTAGACACTGATCTGCAGTGAAAAGAGAAGGGTCTGACCCTGTGTCTCGGGTAAAGGTCGGACATTTATAAATGTACAAAACTCCACTGGAAGGCTGTGTCGGAGGCTTGGTCTTTCAGTGAATAGAAATCTTTTATTAGGAATCCTGAGCTTACTCTTGGGCTGTTTATATGGTTTTGCACAATCTTATTTAGTTTAAATAGCGGTGCCTCTTCTCTGGTCTGCACTTTTTTTCAGTATTTTTCAGGTTTATCTTAATAGACAGAGTCCCTCTGTGTTTTTGTTGCTAAACGTGTTTGTGATCTCATAAGGAAGACCTCCTGATGATTATAGATGATAATATTATTCCCAGACCCCCTCTTTAAAATGTTTTCACTTAGAAATAGCACAGCCCCCTCTGTAACAATGTGCATTTGCAATTCCTTGATGAGGACCCTGTTCCTTCAGCCCTGTGCTACATAAATCTGGAGAAAAATTCATCTGTGGGGGTAATTCTCTTGTGCACTTCTCTACCTGATGGACCTGCCTTTTTCCGTATTTGGTCTAAAAATGAAAAATTTCTTTAAAGTTATTCATGCCCAAATGAACTCCTGAGCTGCAGTCTTAGTCAGGAAGTACCTGTACATTTGAGACTTCCCACCAGCAGTAAAATAATTTATTTGTACCAAGTCCAGATGAGGCAGGACTGGAAGGTCTGGGCAGGCTAAACCTGAGGATCTGAACCATTTTTGGTTGCCTGTACAATAGAGAAAAGAATAGATTGATGTTTTTTTAATGTAGATGATGATTTGCTTGAAATATTCTGAACTCTCAGCTTGGCAGATTCTTCATACACTTTTGTTAGCTAATCAAAGACAGATTGCAGGCAGGAGCCATGTCTAAATTTATTAAGAAAATTAATAGACCATTTAAATTTTACTAGAATTAGGCTAAGATACAGTAAGCATTTGCACCAGCAGATCCTCATTAGCTCTGCCATTGACCTGGTGTCTGGTGTGTAACGGGGAATTGACATCTAGATTTGGGGACAATGGTGCTGCGAATACAAGTTTGAATCATTAGGGGGGGAAAAGAGACTAATTTTATACATGTATCAGATTTTACTTTTCATATTAAATTCACTGTGCAAAATTGTGGACTATTATGGACTTCCAAGTAAAGGTTTCAAGGCTTTTTTGGCCAAATCCAGGAGTTTTGCTTGCTCTCTATTCTGTAAATCTCAGTACACTCTGGCTGTGAGGGGAGTTTTATGTATTAATTTATTTACATAGTATTTTTGGAAAGTGATCAACTTGCTCAGTGTTGACACCCTAATTGTGTAATTTCCTGAGTCTATCAGTCTTTCTGGGTTAGATTACCATGAAAACAGATCCTTGCAAAGTTTCAGCACTTATTAATTGGGTTTTAGCATGTTGAAGCCTTCATGATAATCTGTGTCTGCCTTATGTTGATATTTTAAAATCTTATGAAAATTACCCCCTTTTTCTTTATTAGGTGACTTTTTCAAACCTCCATAAAGCTTCTGGTTGGATGGGATACTTCCTTGAGGTGAGTCTTCACTTTCCAAGAAGCTGCCTCAGCAAGCCTTAGTCAGAATAAGCGTGTGCAGTGGGAATCAGTTCCCCCAAGAGGATTGTTCAGCATTTTAAAGAAGATTATATAATTGAAGCCAAATTATTTTTAAGCTATTTTTTTCTGTCTTAAAATTGCAACCATGATCAACTGTGAATTCTGTGTATAAAAATTCTGAACACTGACAAACAAGATGGCCTGGATTTGAAAAGCTGATTGTTTGCGTCATTCACATGTGCAGGTAATGCTGAATTTATGAATTGTGCTTTATAAATAACTTTAGGAATGGCACTTGTGATTTGTTCTGTGGTCTAGGGACAAGAATGAGGATTGATAGTGTTCTCAGTACCACTTGTGCTTTTAGTTGCACATGGCCAAATAAACATGCATTTAAAAAAATATTCCTCTGCCCTTTTAGATTATATTGCATCTAAGAGGCATTGCAAATAAGCTGTACAGTTCTGAGAAGTTTCTGTGCCTGTTGTCCAAATACATTTAATTTCCAGCACGTCAGCACCAGCTTCAGCCCCATTAACATGTTAACTATCTTGTGATGCAGGCAGGAATCAAAACATTTGGCTTAGAGAACATGAGCCATTTGAGCCTCAATGCTCTGCTGCCTTCTAGCCATGGCTCCTTGTGCTGCTGGTTCTGGTCAGTGGCTGGCTGATTCCCTGGAGAATTGGGATTAGGGGTGATTCTCATGAAGTGTGTGGATTTGAGATGGTTCTTGCACTAAGCAGTGCTGGTGGCAGCAGTGGGTAACTCCTGCCACTTCTTTCACATGGAAGGAGGTGGTTCCTCAGCTGAGACTGATGGAGCAGACGGCTTTCATGGTTTGGGGTGGCAGATTTGCCTTCCTGTGATCTCCTGGGATCCTGCACTAGTGCTCAGCTCTCCGTGGCTCAAAGTGCAAGCCATGCAGCTGAACTATTTTGGGCTTGGGCCATCTGGCTTTGATATCCCTTCATTTCTTTGTGGAACACAATGAGTTTGGTCCCCTGGCAGGAGCTGGAGGCCAACAGGAAGCGATACAGTTGACCGTGCTGTCAATAGCTCAGGACACACATTTCAAAGCAAGCCAGTGTTTATCTGCCAGCTCTGATACAATATTTAGAGTTCTTTGAGTGGCAGAGCAAAACTTAGATGAGTGAATGTCACTCTTCTCCCTGGTCTGCAGCTTTCAAGGTGTCTTATCTTCCTCTCTTGCTGCTCTGCAAACACACCCTTATACTCTATTCCCTTCACACTCCTGCCGGTTCACATGTTCTGCACTCCTGGCTGCCAGCTGTGTGCCCAACTTGCTGCTCAGCCGAGCCAGCTCTGCCCCTCAGGAAGTTTATCTAACAGTTCAGTCCCACCAGGCTAAGCCAGCCTGCAAGCCCTGCCAGTGTTTGCCATCCTTTTATACCAGAAAGGACTTCAATCCCATCAGTCCCAGTAGGTAAAAGCAGATATTGAGTGAACTGAATAATTTTCCTTCTATTTCAGAACTATTAGAGATATTTCCACAGGTGCTGATGGCTGCTTTACAACTGCTGGGAGAGATTATAAAGGAAAGGAGTGAATGTTGTTTGTTTTTATGTAAGTTTGACCTAGTTATTCTATAAACCTCATTTTCTTTCCTATGATGCTCAGGCCAATAAACAGTGATCCCAGACACTGACCAATCTTTACGACCGGTATGGAGCAACAAGTCTTTGAAATCTGCAGTTTTTCATCCTGAGCAGGAGCAATCATTCTGTTTTTCCTTCCTATTGAAGACTAAGGTAACTCTTCTTCTGTTGCAGACAGAGCTGACAGCTGAGGAATTTATAATTCCAGTGATTATTCCAAAACTTTTAAGTTCTGCTACTTGTAGAGAAACAAATGCTGGGCTAACAGTGAATGTATAATATGGAAATGTGCCCTTCCTATTTAGTTCCTCTTGGGTTTTGCTCACAGGAGAACATGTGGAACTTGCTGAGGCAGAGATCTCTAATCTTACGGAGTAATCATGCTGGTGCTAGAAGGATGTTAATGATGTTTTACCACCTAAGAGGGTGATAAAAGGAGAGCATTTGAACACCTGAGCATGTGTAATTTAAATGTAATAAAATCACAATATGAGTTCTAAGTAGAAAAATTAGCATCGCTAATTATTGCTTGCTGATTATTGCTGTAAGCTGTTCCTCAATCTTTTTTTTTTTAATTTTTTTTTTTTAATCCATGCTGTTAGTGGATCCAGACATCAGGATAAATACCTGACACCACATGTACACAACTTTCTGGCTGTCACCAACTTCAGCTCTTTCTCTGTCAGTGATGCATGGCACAGGGTCCCTGAGAGGGAAAGGTTGGGCAGAGTTGGGAATTCCAGAGCGCTCCTTAGAAAGGGAACCAGCCTGCTTTTGTTCATCAGTCTCTCATCAAAAGTGCAATATGGCATAGACCAAACTATTTCAATTAGTGCAGATGGGGTGAGAGATGAGAATACTCACATATCACATGCTACTCGTGCACTGTTGAAGACAAAAGTTATTTATAATATAAGTACAAACCCCTCCTCTGCTGCTGCAGGAAGGCCTCAAGGTTACTGAGCGCATGTGTGACATAAATGCAGCAGAGCATTTTAATTAGATTCTTTCACCAGAACTCCTGACCTTCTGTGACGCACATTAATGTATTTTACTAATTATAAATGCAATTAAGAAGTACTGAAATAAAATTAGGCGGATCTATCTAATTTACATTAAGCACTTTCAAATTATGCAGATTTTCAAAATCTTTTCCTTTCTTTCTTGTCCTTGTTTTTTCCTTACAATTTGTGTTTCAGGAGAAAATTGTCTGCATTAAAACAGCTGGAAAACAACCTTGTAGCAAAACAAATTTCTTTTCTGTGATTATTCACAGTATGTGAGTTAATTTTGCAGGCAGTAATATGCTTAGCTGTCGTTAGGGCAGTGACTCACACAATAGGACCCATATGTGCACTGAGTGCTGGCTCCTGAAGTGGATGGGTGCTTCTCCAGTTTTTCCTCTTGCGAATCAGGTTCAGAGGCTAACTAGGAAAAAATACTGGTATCATGGCCAAAAATAGAGATTTATAAACAACAAAGAAGCAACAAAACCCGTGCGTGAATAACACAAGTGAAACAGCTGGTGTGCTCAGTCATTAAACCAGGCTGACTGTTATCTCTGCTGCCTCCATATTTTGGTAGTACACCCATAGAATTTTAGAGTTTTAGATATGAAAGTAGAAAAATAACAACATTTCATTATTATTTTTGTCAAGTATCTAAATGGCAGCAGGCGCTAAGCAGCAAACAGAACACAATCCTTACCCTGGAGAGCTTCTGATCTAACTTTAGATGGGCTGCAGAAACAGAGGCAGCTCTAAGTACTGAATATAGAACCAAGCTTAAAGGAGGGAAATTTGTAGAGCTACCCAGGCATTTTAGTTCATGTTGTTTATTCTTAAACCCTTTCCATATTAGAAGATTAATTTCTTAGACATGTGTGTTTTTTAATGAAAATTCTCTAGTTTTTTACTTAAAAAAGGAAGCAAAAGTGCCTCATTTTTTTTTGGTCCTGTTTTATCCCTTCCCTAAAGAAGTAATGGAAAAGAATAGTGGAGAGCAGAGGAAGAAAAATTGAAATATGAAGAAATTAGGGTAAATGAACAAATTCAGTGTTCATCTCATGCCAAATGTCATGCATTAGGACAACACTATTTTCCTGCTGGTTTTTTTCCTGTGTGTTTATTGGGTTTTGAGTCTCTCCCACTCAGCAGTGAAAGTAGAAAATCAAGAATAAAGCTTTGCTCATTATGGTTACTCATTTTTAAACATCTGTAAGGTGGTAGCACAGGGAGCACTGGGAAAGTGCTTCCTCAGTGATTACCTGTTGGATCTACAAGAGACAAAAAATTTAAAGGAAGAGGAAGGCATGTGAACTGGTTTGCTGATAAAACTAGAAATGTAAGAATTCATCCCCCTACCCCAAAGACCTTACTGCTGGACAGATCTGGAGTTTCCTCACACTTTCCTGGCAGCAGCAAGCACTGTGCTGCATAAACCAGCAATGAGTTCTTGTGGCCTTTGCCGTGGAGCAGAGTGCACCTTCTTGTCTCTTTCCATGAGAGGAATAAACTGATTTCCAAGTGGAATTTTGGTCCTTAAAATTCTGTGCTTCTTCCCTTGGTATAGCAACATATGTAGAACATTAACTTTGTATCTAACAGCTCTTCTGAATTCAAGTAAATACCTCAGTTTGGAGAGCTTCACTATTTGAATCCAAGTGTTTTAATTGATGCCCATGTTATAAATCAAGGTTTCTGCACGGGTGAGTGGAGGAAGGAACGGCTACAACTTAAAATCACCCTCTGAAAGATGTGTCTTGTACCCTGAGGAAATGAGCACGTGGGATCAGAGCTCTTGCCTCTCTCAGAAAGGATCTTACTTGGGGGAAAGCAGCTGCCCCTATTTGGGAGCAGGGCTCCTGCAAGATATTGACAGAACATCCTTGCTCTGGCTGCTGGGAGTAACCACTCACCAGGGATCAGAAAATGTTGCTGTGTGCAACAGCAAGGACTCCCTTGAAAGAAAATGCCAGCAGATCCCAAATCCTGCTTAGTTCAGATCAACCTTTAGGCTGGAAGTGCCTCTTGGAATCAGCCACTTCTCTCAGCAGCACCCCATTTTCAGGTAATAATATCACACCATAGTCAGGAGAAGCAATGTTCAGGCCATTGTCACCCCATGGCTATTGCAAGCCAGTGATTACCTACAGACATATTCACTGGTACCACTTTTCTGTTTGAAACATTAGCACAGGACAGAGGTTTGGTGTCCCTTTGGCACAGGTTTATAAATGAAAGCAGGAATTGCCAAGGGTTTTTGCAAATTCAGTGTTTAGGAAATGTTTAGGCAAGGACCTGGAATATTTGAAATGTTTTGCTCTGAGCTTTTTTCTTCCCCAACCTCAAATATATGTAGTGACACATCGCAGCTAAAAACGAAAAACTTTGGAAATTTATATATTCTCATAAAAAACCCCCATATTGTTGTACAATCCAAATTTAAGTGAAAACTTTTCTCATATTTTAACCATGCTGGCATCTGCTGGCAGATGTGATTGTTTGTTACAAGCAATCCAGCAACGAATTACCAATAAAATTTACATGGTTCTTAATTTATTTTATAAAGTTTATTTTGATTGTGCATAGTTCAGAGCATGGTTATTTTAAATGTGATATTTGACAAGGGTGAGATTTAATTGTTCCATCAAGAGTGAATATAGGGTGGAACTCCAGACTGTAACAGCCTTGGTAGGAGCCCCCAGCTGCCCTCCATGGCCAAGCTGTGGTGGTGTCTGCCAGCACTTCTGATTAGGAAATTAAATCCTGCCAAAGTGCTGTGTCTGACTATTGGTGTGCTCTGTTGGCATGAGATGGATTTCGGCATTGGGGTTCTGTCCTCTGCTGAGCAGAAATCTCTTTAACTGTGAAATTCTTCATGAGAAAAGGGATTAATCACATTTTAATATTAGAGGAATCAAAGTTTAAACTATTTATCCAAGTGTGTGGCTGAAAAAAATAGAGTAATAGCATATTTAAAATTGCCCTCTTTTGATTATGTTTTGCTTAGATGTAATCATTCTTGTTCTTCATAGGCATTTGTGTTAAACTTTATCATAGGGCCTTGTTTGAAAAATAGTTTGGGGTTTTTTCAACCCATGAGGATGTTTGCAAAAGAGTATTTGTAAGGTGTAAGTTTGTAAGCCTTTGAAAGCCTTATTTTCTTCTGGAAATATGGGTCATTGTGCAAGTAGGATGGACAGGAGTCATGTGTGCATAATTACACTGACAAAGAGCTGAGAAGAAAAAGAGATGAGACTTAAATAACATACCTAAAGTATTTAAAGCCAATTATCTGTTTTGTACTTGAAATGTCATATGCAAAAACTTGTAAGGCACCTACCAATGAACTGGACTTTGCAGGCTCTGCAGGGAAATGTGACAGCACAAAAGTGCTCTGGGTAATAACTCACCCAGCCTTGATAATAGAGTCTTCACTGAGAGAACGAGTGTGCTCTCTAAGACACTGGGGTTACCCTTCTGGGTGGCTCAGAAAAGAGATGTGTGAGCATTAACTTCTGTTTGCTGGGGCGAGTTTGATGGCATGAGTGTGACAGCTCTGCAGTGAAAGCTGCACTGGGGCCTGACTGACACGCGGGGAGGTTTTGAACCCCGGGGATCCGGCAGCAGCTGCCGCAAATTGACACAACTCCATTCATTTCAACTAAGTCCCACCAATTTACACAAACTGAAGACATGGCCCATTATGTCTTCTTGCCTGCTCTGGCAATGAATCCAAGTATGTGATTAAGAATATAAGAACGCTCATTACAGTTAATTCCTTGTGCTTTAAGCCATGAGCTTAAAGTTAAGCAGGTATTTAGATGCCTGGTGGGATTAGCAGCAGAAGGCAGAGCTGCCTGGTGCCTGCTGAGGTGTCCTAACAGCAAGTGCTGGGAAAGGCATCTTCAGTTCTTGGGAGCACTTTCCTCTTGGTCAGCATGTGGCCAGCTGGATTGACTGTTGTTTTACAGTATTTTCTTCTGCCTTGAACTTGTTTCATGGGTGTAAGAATAAGGAGAAAAGTATTAAACAGTTTCCTTAATGACAACCTTTCTTACCGAATATGATTTGCTTTAATCCAAAGGAGAAGTCTGAAACTCTCTTCCAAATCCTGCCTTGGAGTCTCAGTAAGACCTTTCACAGGGAATATCATCTTTTAGTTTATGTAATCCCATGGGTATAATGTTTATGGATACTTTTTAAAGAAAGAGCTAACATGTTAATTTTGTCACCATATACAGAAATATATGGTGCAGTGAGTCCCAGGACATAATTTTCCTCTCTCTATGTGCCTTTAAAAGCAGAGCCCAGCTTGCGGTGCTCTTTGTGCCAGGCAGTCATGGCCAAGGCACATCCCAAGACTCACAGAAATCTGTGTTCCTGTGAGGATGGGCTTGGCTCACCTGAACTGCATTTACCTGTAGTGCTCCTGCTGGGAGAAGCCGAACCAGCTTGTTTGGCATGTCCTTAGGGAGTGCAGTCAACAACCTTGTAACAAAATCCAGCATCTGCAGGGTATGGTGAGGGTGGGGCTCGTGCACCTTCCACCTGGAGCTTGAAAATGAAACAGATGACTGAGAACTCACCTCTCCAAATGTGGAGTTTTGCAAAGAGTTACTCTTGCACGCTATTTTCACACTATCTTTCATCAGTTATACCTTGCTCCATTCCCTGTCTCCTGCCTTTACAAGCCCAGCTCAGGATAAAGATAAGGTGTTTGTCTTTAGGAAAACATTAGAAAAAAAAACTCCAGCTCTTCCTTGCTCACTAATCCAAGCAGAATTTACCCTCTCATTTCTGTGACAGCCTCACTTTGCCAGACACAGACACTTAGCAGGTGTTTTCATCATGACATTAGTAATAAGAATTGACCCATTTTAAATGAGGAATCCCTTGTTGTGCCTGGTAGCACTGATGGATAGTTGGGGAAATTGACAGCTCCTGAAAAATGTTTTTGCCATGACCAGCACTTGTCTGACAGATTTTTAATGGCTCTCACAGAACCCTCACTAACTTGAACACTCTTGCAGATGAAGTGGAAAGTGGTGAAATGTGCTGCTTTAACACTTCTGAAAGTTAGTGAAGAAACATGGAACAACTCTGAGATCTGCTTCTAAATAAAAATCCTTTTTTTTTTCCCCCTTTAAATATTTTTTTCTCTATCAAAGATTGAAACGAATTAGCTGAGGGGACAAGCATTTGTTATGGTACACCAGGACCCAGCCATATAACCCCCATTAACCTTAATGGGAGCCACTAAGATCATCCTCCTCATTTAGATGGAAATATCCCCCTGCTCATGAGGGATCAATGGCACTCTGGGTTACCTGGTTTCAGTGGCTCATTCAATACGGGAGTTGTCATGACCTTGTAAGCCGTGGACTACAGGAAAGGGAGAACAGATAAAACGGCACTGTGAGAAGAGGGCTCAAATGAAACTATAAACAACAACAACAACAAAAAAAAGGGAGAGAAAACATTATAAAGGTTGTTATGTAACTCATATTAGAAGTTCCAGTGAAATGTAATTGCAACTAAATCACCAGCACACTTTGCAGTTCAATGTGATACTGCAGAAAATCAATACAAAGATAACAGTGCATCGTGTGCAGGTGCTTCTGAGAATTCTTACATTGAAAATAATTTTCCAGGAAGAATGCGTTAACTCTTCTTTTTTTTTTTTTTTTAACTTCCATATAAAGAAGAGAGCAAATAGTGATCTTTTCATGTTCTTATTTTTGGCTTCTCCCCACCAAGTTAATCATTGCATCCCTAAACCTGAGCTACTCAGGGTGGCGTTATCAGAAAAGCCTAAGTGGAAGAGATGCTCATCTCTTTTTGAAAGTCAGTTAAGCTTATGTGCCTAAATCCAGTGTTTACGTCTGAATCCCTGTTGATGGCTTTATTGAAAAAGATCTCCAGTTGCCTTTTTAAGTGATAGGAGGATTATGACGAAGTACAGCAAAAGCTCAGTTCTATGCTGACATCTCTTATCTCTCACTGATGAAAATAACATGCATCCTGTACCTCAGAAGAATTCTATAATTAAGGAAGAGGACCAGAGAGGACCTGGCAAAGCTGTGGAAGGAATGAGTTTATGGGGGAAAATTATTAAAGTTTTTACTTATGGTTTGAAGCTGTCCAGTGCAGATTACAGAAGACATGGAGGCTAAATTTTAAATAAATATTGTGCTGCCATGGGTGTGATTTCCAATATTGCAATCTGCTTCATTAATGCTAAAATAAGAAACCCTGCCCTCAGGTAGAATACAGTAATCTCAACACTAACACAGGACAAGCAGTACTGGTTTCCAAACATCTCTCACAGCTAGAAAATTACCACAGAACTACAGACAGAATTCAGGAAAACTGTTTCCAGTAGTTTGTTTTTCATGCTTGGGAATAATCATTTTTTTCAGCTAATCATGACTCTCTCATCATAAGACTTGGCAATTCTAAGCATGCAACAGCACCACTCAGGAGACAGTTTTGTCTACTGCTTCCAAAAATAATTCCTACTGTTTTTAGCAGTAGGGCATAGTATGCAGGGACTGCATGGATAAGAGTAGAGTTGTCCTGATCTCTAAATTACAGGTAACAGTGATATTCAGGAGGAAAATGGAACACCACGATATTGGCCAAATCATCTTTCCAGCTCAATAGACATTTGTGTTAAAAAGAAAAAAAACAAACCAAACCAAACCAAACCAACAAAAAACCCCCTGTAAAAAACAACACACAAAAACCCAATCAAAACCCACTTCTCAAAACTTTTGTTGCTGGTTTTTGATTTTGGGGATTTTTTAGGTTTGTTAGATGACAAATATTATGATGTATGACTCTATCTGGGCAGGTTTTTCAATTATATGAGCATCTAATATGTAAGAAAGTGAGTTGTCAGTTTGGTCAGACACGGACCACCACTTATGTCTTAAATCCTAAGACTGAGTGTCATGGGTTGACATCACTTCCTGCTCTTCAGGTTTTTCTTCCTTTTGGCTCTGTTTCCTTGAGGAAATGGCTTGCCCCACAGGTGCTGTAATTTCCTCCAGAACTGGATAGCACCCATCCACTAAA
>VYZQ01055954.1:30697-48959 GCA_013400655.1 Mystacornis crossleyi
GATGAAGAGAACTTTTGTTTTTCTGGAAGTGCTTGTCCTTAAAATTCTAGCCCCTGCAGGGGGTGAATCCTTGAACACAGTTGTGGCGAAAGCTGTGGTTGAGGAAGGGGACTCTCACATGTCAACAGAAAACCACCCCAGACGGTGGTTGTGCTGTGATGTGGATGCCATGAGAAGATTGTTCTTGTGGAAAAGTTCCATAGCTGAGCAAAAGAGACTTCTCTCTCTCTAAATGGACTGACACAAGATTGTGTTAGAGTGGCAAACTGACTGAATTGATTTTAAGTTTGTGTCTTTATATTATAGGTGGACGGAGGAGGTGCTGGAGAAAAAGGGGGTTAATTTGCTTTAATTCCTTTTTATTCCATTTTACTTGTAGTTGTAGTAATAAACTTCATTATATTCTTTAAGTTTGGTGCCTGCTTTGTATTCCTCCCTGTTCTTATCTCACAGAAAGGAGACAATGCGAACTAAACCACTACACTGAGATTTCATGAAAGGATGATTCTTTCTCAGAAGATGAGTCCAGATGTGCCCTCAAGGACTCTACAGCTCTTGCCTCCTCCAGAAGGGCTTCTGTAACATGCAGCAGCCACAAGCCTCTACACTGAAATTTTCAGTTCTGCGTTCCAGCAGGAAGACTTAATGGGAGTTGTGTCCTGTGGATCATAGTGGCACTTCACAGTCCTTTGTGATGAGATGGTCTTATTTTCCAAGCAGTTTCTAATGTGCTGGGAGCATGCACGCACCATTCCCAGTTATCCCACTCTTTCCCTCCTCTCGCTGCCAACACAGATCAGAGCACATGAAAGACCTCGACATCAGTCCAGTTTATCAAGCTGCCACTCAGGGCTATGCTAGGATGATTTCTCTGGGATCAATTCCTCCTCACAGTTATGCAAACAGGTCTCTGGGTTTGGCCTGGTTGCAAACAAATCCTTTATTGATGCAGGGCAGAGGGCGACATGCCTGCAGCTCCACGTGCCGGGGTTACACATCTCATTGACAGCAAACCCTCAGTCCAGACTCCTCAGAAAGTCCCCAGGGCAGAGGTCAGGAAGCAGAGGCTGCTGGAGGAATTCAGGGTTTAGACAGCAAGGTAAATATCCTCTCTCTGAGCTGACTGAAAAGAGAATGGCATTGGTGCCATGGAATTGGGTCCTGGTGTAGTCACCACTGCAGGGGATAAATTATCTCAGAGAGATTTCCAGGATTTAGGCTTTTCTGCCTTGAAGTAGCTAGGTCTTTTCTGCAAGCTCTGAAGGTTGGTTGTTCTATTTTAAAACTGCACTAGAAGTACCAGTTGCCAGTGTGTAATCACATCTGAATGCCTAAATTTCCACTTCAGCAATGGTATCTTGGGATCTTATTTGGAAGTGATTTTAGTTCTAATGAATCCTTCTGTGGATGGTCACTGGGATCTTATTTTACTGAGAAATGGAATATAGAAACATGTGAAGAAGGGCATTTTCAGATACTTTTAGTTCCCCTTCAGAATGTTTTCCAGTGCTCTGTTCATCGTGGCTGGTTTGTGCTCTTCCCTCAGTTATAAACAACTGCTAAAGACTGATGTGTTTACTTTGTTTAACCATGGCCATGATGGGTCGAGGACACATTAAATCATCCTCAGCCTCTTATTTGCAGCCAATTCTGAAATAACCAGAGTAATGACATAAAATGTAGTTCATACTGCAGAGGTTTTTATATTGGCTTAAGCCTCTGAAGTCTGCAGTGTTTTACAACCACACACTTTAATGGTGAAACAGTGACAGCAAAGATGAAAATCCATGTGGAATTGTCTAACAAACAACTCAAAGTTTAAGTTGCAAAGATATAAAAAAGGCATATTACTTTCTTCAGGGGTTTTCCTCGATGAGTTTAAAGATCTTGATGTTGTTTATTCAGGTTTAAAGTTTTTTCATATTTTAGAAATAGTGATGAAGAAAAGAGACACTTTTATTCTGATGAGATTAAAAGGGGAAATATTCTTTCATGGCACTTTGTACAAATGCAGCCTCTGTGTGTGCACATTTGTCCTTCTTTGAAAACACCATTTGCAGGTGCTACTGTTACTTTAACAGTTTGATCTGGTTTTGGTTTGGAGTTACCTGCAAGCCAACTTCTCTGTTCATAATTGTCTGCTGTCATCAAAAAGAAGAGTGGCTGTGAAAATCAAACTTGTGCACACAGAATTAATACATTAATACATAAACTGTCAGTTGTACATCAGCCCAGTATCTGCAATGTCTCCTTCTACTAAAACATGAGTAAGATTGAATCTCTGCTTCATTGTCTGTAATTAGCAATGCCTTAACAACATGTGTCTGGCAATTATATCTCTATTTGTTTGTATTAGAAAATGAGTAGCACTCAAATTGTGTTCCAGGACTGCTTGGTGCTCACTCTGAAGGTATTTCCAGAAATCAGCCTCTAATTCTCACTTCACTTCTTTCTCAGATGTCTGAGAAACAAGATGGGCTTTCTCTCGAGGGTTTAAAAGTCTGACTTCATTCAATGATATCCTGCTTGAGAATGAACTGCAGAGTTTGGGACCATTTCTGGAATACCATCAGGTAACAGTGCAGTATTTAAGTCAAACAATTTATAGGCCAGGAATCTTCCCTGGAGGAATGAGGCAGTGCAGGAGCTGGAGAGTCATCATACAAAAGTCTGGAAAGAGGGATGGGTGCTATCTTGAAAATCTTTTTGTTTGCATATAATTCATTGAAATTTTCTTTCTCACAGTGGTTTCAATCTGTTTTAAGGGAAGTAATTAAAACTATACAGACCCTATTTATTAATGCTAGTGGGAACAGGAGATAGTGCAGCTGAAACTATTGGAAGTTACCCAGAAGAAAATTAAGGCTATGGACTGATGGTACACTGAAAACAAACCTATTTTTGGAATGATTCTGCAGGCATCAGAGACTTTGCACATCTACTTCCTTGTAAAGGTAGATAATAGTGTTATATTTCTGCTAATCTGCTGTAAACTTTTGCTACTCTGCACTTGGAGGAAACACAAATATTCAAGTTCTTACTGAACATAATTTCTTGGTTTCCCTTCTTGGACATGAACGTATTCAGTACCCACAAATCTGCATAGCTGAACCTCAAATTTTTCTGTAAAACTGCATTTTATAATGTTCTTTTGTTTTGTTTTGCACAGATGTTTTGGATCCTGTAAATTCCCTTGACTTGCCTATTAAGCTTTGCCTTTGGTTTTGAAGGTGATTCAGAAAAAAACATGGTCTTTATTTCTTTGTAAGATGGAATTTCAGTTCTGCCTCTTCTACCAAAATTATCCATAAACCACTACAGATCTAAGTAAAGAAGGTGAAAATTACAGCTGTTTAGAGGATGGATATGGGGCATTTTACACATAGTCTGAAAACTATTTGCATAATATTTTGGAATGCAGTTTGGTGAGATAGAGCACTTTCTTTATTATGAATAAACCAGTCTCAGGAATGTGAGACAGCAAGTGCTGTCTGTGGAAAAATGGCCAGTGCAAAGGACAGGAATTCTGATCCTTAGTGAAACTACCTGGGTTTGATCCCAGAGCAGGTGTTTTCGCTCCATACTATCAGTGTTTAGTGCAAAGAAGGTGGAAGGCAAGAGACAAGGGATGAAAATTCCAGAAATGCAGTTATTACTTTGGAACAAAGTAAAGCTGTAAAATCTGGATAAAACTAAAAATTGGTCAGAAAATTTAAAACAGGTGGTCCCTTTAAGTAATAGAAGCTTAAGGTTCTAGATCTGAGGACAATTTATCTTCAGACATAGAAATAAGTTCTTCAGAAACAGTCAGTATTCACGAACTTTCTAAACCTATTAAAACATTTTATCCAACACCTTGTCAGAAACTGATTATTTTTAATGCTGTTCATAATAACATTTTACAGTCAAATACTTCAGAGATACGTAAGAAAAATCTTAAAGCAAAACCGCCTGGGCAGGGCTCAAATTTGGATTGTCTGTTGCTAAGCAAGGTTACTCCTAACATATTTGTCCATTCAACTCCTAATTCTAAGAGCTTTACCTCTAGAGAACCTTCCCATCCTTCTCTGTCTTCACGGGAGGATGAGTGTCTGTCTCAACTGCTGCTTCTGCAGGAGCTACAAGTAAATACGTCTCAAACTGACTGAATTTTGAATATTTCCATGTATTATTCACTAGCACAAACCCCTTCCATGTCTGGTTATAATGTTTACTTCTGCCTCTGGGTTGTAAAGGTGGGAAAAACGTGTGAATGTGAGTGGGAGGTGGAGAAGGATCTGCTGTTCATTGATTGCTGTTCATAAACTCAAATAATATTTTTTGTTTCACAAGGCCCAGGATGAAACTGGGGGAGAGGTGGGATTTTCAAGAGCCTGCCTTCTCCACAGTGCCATGGACATCCAAATAGGAACTAATTTTCTTTCAAATAGCCATAATTCCCATTCTGTGTTTACATGCCCTTCTGGGAGAGGACAACTACAAAGCTAAAGAAAGAGTTCAGCTTTTACAGACTCCGTGGTGTCAAGAGGATAGGCACAGACAGTTCATGTTGTAGTAATAATAATGAGGAGGAGGAGAGGCAGCGTGAATCTAACAACAACATGCAGAAATTTTGCAAATGTAACATTGTGAAGATTTACAATTGCACCAGATGTAATTCAATATGAACTCTCTATATCCAGAGTGAGTTAGAGCATGAAGTGTTCATCTAGCTGAAAGTTTCAAAACTCTGTGTAATAATTCTCCAGGAAAATAAATAGATGCAAATTATCTTTCAGAAAAATTAAAAAAAATTTAGTTTGGTGAAGCAGTCTTTTTTAGCAGCATTCTAGCTGAATTGCTTTGTAGGACTTGGTTAAGGTGGGATTCATGGGTTGGGCTGCAGTGGCTGCCATGCCCATTCCTGCCAATTGTTTCTGAAATCTCAGAGTAAAAAATGCAACCTGTGTGAATTCATTCAGAACAGAAGAATTCTGACTGGCAAGTGATGCCAGAGTCTGCATTTTGCATGTTGGTTACTGTGATTTATTATGCCTTCTCTTGTTTCCAGTGCTTTTCTCTCTGTTTTTTTTTTTTTTTTTTAGTTATGTAAATTTGATAAAATATACCACCATGTGACAATAAGAGAACTAAGCTGGAAAATAATTCACAGTGTAGTATTAATAAATGCCTGGTGCAGTAATAACAATATGTCATCAATCACCTGGGCTCCTGTTTGATGGCATCATCTAACCTAATTCAGATGAACATCCTTTGCTTTAACCTTGGTTGTATTTGCAGCTTACTCTAGAGGAAAGTAATAATCCTTCATTAACTGGTAGGTGTGAAACATTCTCTATCGAGAAGGTAGAGGAGGAGGCAAATGAAAATTAGTTTCAGAATGTGTCCTGAGTCAAAATCAGTCTTTTTCTGCAGACTCATACAGTGCATAAATTATTATTATTATATATTTTGAAGGGTGTGTAAGTGAATGAATCTGCATTTTGCACCTTTGCTCTGTTTCTCTTTGTTGTTTTCCTCCATCTGTATTCAAATGTACATATAAAAAATTCAAGGACACATCAAGTCTTTGATCCTGCTACAGCTTTAATTCTTAAGAGCCTATATAAGGCTGTGCTTTACATTATGCATTAACGTACTTGTAATTAGGAGCTTGTGGTAATGACCCGTTCTCAGGCAAAGTAGCGCTGTTCCTTGTTTTCCATTAACTGCATCAAGGGTTTATTTGCTGAAATTTGAGTTTAATTTGATTAGCAGGAATTGTGAAACATTTGCAACACAAGGTATATTAGCATAGCACTTTGTTTGTAATGAGAGCCAAAAAGCAGTTAGGGGAAGAGCTAATTACTGAAGATTTTCCTTTTAATAAGGAAGGTCTAGCTAAATTTTAGTACTCTGCTGTCAAAATCCCTTAAGCTTTAATTGGTGGCTAAAAGAAAAACAAAATGCTCTGCAAAAGTTCAGTAGATGTTTTCTGAAAGTCACCATCGAGAAAGTCCAATAATTTACTAAAGAATGAGTTCATGTAATCTGAAAATTTGGCAGCACCAGTAGGTTTTTTCCATATCCTTATTAATCTGATAGAGGTGGATGTTTGCTACCAGAGCAAAGCTATTAATGGTGTTCAGGAGGGACCCTCCCACCTCTTTGTTTCCCCCCAGACAGGGTGGTTTGTTCTGTAGCAAAAGCATATTCTCTACTCACCTGACTGGAATCTCTTGGAAAGCCCATCCCAAAATCCTGTGAAAGCACTACTAATCCCAATAACTTACTGGGAAGGTTTTCCCACTGATTTTAACCAAGGAGTAGTGGTTTTGTCCTGTGTTTTGAATAACTTTCTGTCTGCCTGGGTTACCCAGAGTGTTCAGACTCCTCCTGCTCAAATGAAGGGATAATGATTTTATTGTCACCAACAAGTTCCTCTCTGCCCACCTGTGAGTTCCTTGGAAGTATCCATTGGGTTGTTCAGATTATTATGAAAGTCTAGGGGAAACATATTTTCAGTCAAATAAGACAGTCAACAACCAGGCTCCAGGTCAGTAAAAGATACCTTGGTACCAGACAACATTTAAACAACCTTTATAAAGTTTAAATCAAATCACTTACTGATAAAATCAAATCTATAGGGTCCAGAAGGAAGATGCAGATAATTTGTTCATGGATCAAAGTGTTTTACTCTTCCTGTTTTCCCTCCCAAGAACAGGCACTCATCTCTCCTGGAAATAATTTTCACTTTTCTACCCTTAATTATTCTGTCCTTCTGTCCTTTGCATAAGCTGACAATGAGGAGGTAACTGTGTTCCTTAAATAGGGTTGCTTATCATCCTGGAAGTGTTCCAAGGCAAAGTAGCCACTTTATTAAATACACAGTGGCTTTTCTTCTCCATGTCCTCTCTGCCTGCTCCAAACCAAACATTCCTGCTCAGCTGTAGTCTCTTTTTTATTCCTTTATGTTTAACCTAATTCATTTTAGCTGCAGTGATGATGTTAGCAAATAATCATGTATTTGTCAAAGGGGAATGCAATTGAGGTGACAGCTGACTTTAACCTAAAGCTGTGGATATTTTTGCACATCCTGTGAAGCCCCCAGAAATGTTTGGAGCAGATGATGGAAGTTTAGCTGCCATCAGCTGCTCCATGGTGCTGGAAATACAGGTCAAAATATTTCCTGCTTTACCAGGAATCCTGTTTTGTTTCTGCTCAAAAAAATTCAGGTTCTGAGAGCTGGTGCTCAGTTACTAAATTTAGCCTGAAATTGTAGTTGATGCCAATTATTAACATAATTTTATTAGTAACTAATTAGTTGTGTTGTCTAAGTAAGTTTTCCTAATAAAAACTTGCTTTATATTTCTTTGGAGTTTTGGTGTTGTAGCAACATTCCCTTATTAACTCTGTTTACATTACCACTATGCTGTTATTTTTTCTCTTCCTTTAGCAATGGTTACTTTGCTCAGCCTGCTGCCAGATTCTTTTTTGTCTTTTGCTGAATTATCCTGGTTTGACTGGATAGAAATTGCAATTACAGTTAGCCAAATATGAAAAACACATTTCCACTCATCTTCTAACTTTAGTATTTGCTTGAAGTTTTGAACAAATTTAATCAGAGTTCATTTGCGCCTGCTTTGTGTTTGCTTTTCCCAAATACTCTGGCAGATGAGTTTATTGGTATTCAATAGGCATGCTGGCATCAAGTTTTCAACAAATACTTCAGAATATTTGCAGAAAAAGAAATTTTAACTTTGATTATCCATAGAGGGCTGTTAATAACACTTGTTTTATGGTGAAGCAGAGTTATCTAACTGTATATTTACCCAAGACTGCTCACAAAGAAACATCAACTCAGCTAAACAATTAATCACAAAACACATTGAGAAATTTGTTTCAGCAACTCAATTAGGGAGCTTGGATTTTTTCTCAACATGTTGCTGCTGCTTTTCTCTGCAATCAAGCAGACCATCAAGCAAAATATGGGTTTCCACTTATTTCATCACCTTCATGACGAAAGCACATCAACCCAGCAGCTGAAGTGACAACACAGTTCTGCCTTGATTATTATTTGTAATTT
This sequence comes from Mystacornis crossleyi, assembly GCA_013400655.1. NCBI lineage: Eukaryota > Metazoa > Chordata > Aves > Passeriformes > Timaliidae > Mystacornis > Mystacornis crossleyi. The sequence continues at coordinate 38,763 of VYZQ01055954.1, forward strand.
GTGTATTTGCCCACATAGGCTGTGGTCTATAGATGTGACCATCTTCTGCTAAACCAAATGTAAACAGAACAGGGTGATGAGCAAATTAGGAGTCTGGGCTTATGAATTCTTCTCTTTCCCTCCACAGTGAATTTTGCATTTACCAACTGCTCTTAGACTTCATGTGTGGGAGAGAAGAGGACTGGAAGTCCCCAGGAGTGTTCCCCTGGTCTGGGTGCTCTGTGCAGTGCTGAGCTGCAGCCCTGGAAAGTTCCCGCCACACCTCCCTGACCTTTCAGGCCCACAGAGGACGTTTCTTGCTGCAGACTGTTTAGGAAGGGTAGACATGCTGCCTTTGAGAAGCTGCAGCAACATTCCATGGGGCAGATCAGCACAACCCCCAGCAAGGAGTGCCATTAGCGGCACTCCTCACTGTAACTGCAGTTCTCATTTTAGCTCCGTGCAGTGTTGTCTCAGTTCTCACAAACCGCAGTTCTCAATTGGTGAGTGAGAAAAGTACGAAGACTCCAGTGGCATCTGCCTTAGAAGAGGGATTTGTCCTGCTAGAGTTATGCTAGCTGGGCCTTTCCCTCTCTCATCTGTGGTATTTAGGAAACAAAAGTGCGGGATTATAGTGTGCATTTGTTTCTCAGTTCTCTTGCCTCATGACTTGTGAAGAACTCTTGGTCTGTTAATTGCTGTAGTTTCCCGTTACTGTTATTTGTTACCCCTATGTGGTGTGGTTTTGCTGAAATCTGATATTTTCAGTGTCTTGGGTTTGGTTTTCCAGTCTTTTGGTTGTTGATGCTGCCACCGTTCACACTGAAATTAATGTAAGTTTTCTTTTTTCCCAGGGTGTTTACAAACTAATCCAAATGTAGCCCAGCAGGATTCTGGTCTGAACTGAAATTAACTGTCATACATAGGATGTGTTTATCTCTTCACATCCTTCTGTCACAGATGTTTGTCCTTTGGCCTGTTCCTTTTTCTAATTATTTCTTGATTATATTTTGAAACACCTTCTGTCTAACCAATTTTCCCCCCAAATCAAATAGTGCATTTCTTTCCCCTTCACCTACAGTGATTCCCCCAAACTGATTGTTATTTACTTCTGGTGGAAAGTGACCTTTATAGTAATCTGTTTCAGATAAGAGTTGCATTTTGATGCTATGCTGTTGCTTTTTTTTCTTGAGTTATAAATCCACATGTGCTGTGCTGTGTGTTGTTCCCAGTGATACACAGTGTTAGACGAGGAGGGTATAGCTCATTTTCCATGCTCATGCCCCAAAACTTCTTTCCGGGGTCACCACTAAGTCACAGGTAGATGACCGAAAATTCAGAGTGATAAAAACAGAGCAACCCTGACCAAAACAATGTGACAGGCCACCAACAGCTCCTAAAGCATATAATTTCTTTATTTCCTAACCAGTTTGTGCAAAGCAAATGCATGAAAACATATGAATTTCCCCAAATGACATCTCAGACGAGCATAGAAGGAAACCAAAACTGGGCTGCTGGACCTGTTTGAAACTTCAGCTTCTGTCTGAACAGACTCTGCTGCCACCTATGCTAAAGGCAGTGCTGACCCACAGCTTCCAGGCTGTATGTGCTGCTGAAATCCTCTGCACTGCTCACTCGGGGAAGGGACAGGTCAGAAAGCTGTGTCAGGAGCCTGTCCATCAGCAGAGCAGGGCAGGGGCTGCAGACATGCTCCACAGGACTAGCAGACAATGGGAAACTGCAGAATACGCGGGGGGAAGATGGACAGATCCTGTTTTTTGAAAAGACCAGTGTAACATGGGTTATACAATCGCTGTTTGCAGGTTTGCTGCTGCTGCTGTTGCACTTGCTCTTTCATCCCGAGCTCTGGGCAGCCTCTTCTTGCAAAGTCAGGAGAGATCAATGGAGAGGAACAGAAAGCATGGAGGAGATAGCACAGGCACCTCTGCACAGTAATTATAAGAGCTGTGTGACAACTCATTGATATGCAAGTGCAACTGCTGGAAATTATGTGAACTCCACAGACAAAAAGAAGATAATTTGACAGCATTAAGCAGAAAGCTAATACAGGCCTGATGGCAGCGAAAAGCACTTTATCTGATTCTTCAGCTCTCTGAGTTGTGCAGAGCAGTGTGTAACTTTACTGCCTGGTCCAGGTGCTTTGCTGAGTTCCTGTAGCTGGTTTCCCTCCTCATACAAACACTGTTATCTCAGGCCAGAGCTGCTGAACAATGCCATGAGCTGACTGTGGCTTCAGGACTGATGCTTGTGGTGGCCCATGTGGGTAAAATAATTTCTGCCTCCAGCTCCGCACCAGCTGGGTCTCCTCTTGCTCTGCAGTTGTGATGCTCTGGGATGCTCTTCTACCTGGTTGCTCTCTAAATTAGTTATGTGAAATAAGCTGGGTTTGAGAGGCGAGAACAAATAGCACATGTGTAGGGGAGGTATTTGAGTCCTTTTGGGAATGGGGCAGGGTGGGACCTTGAATATTCTATAGTTCTGTTTTGGATGGTGTTAAAAAAGTGAGAGGTTAACGTAAAGCAGGTTTGAGTTTCAAGACAAATTTATGTGTAATCAATGGAATTGTTCAGGCAATCAAAGCTTATGTCCACAATATTTAAATCACAATTACAATAAGGAAGTTTTCTGATAAGCACAATTAAGACAATTTTTTTATGTCACTTCATTCTTCTAAATTAACTTTTTTTTTTTTAATTGTATTTGGAATTAAGTCTGTTAGCATCATTTAGACAGACATTATTTTGGTAATGATGAAAGTTTTCTGATTTTTTCATTCCTTTATTATGAGCCTTCTCACAGGGTTTCCACTGGAAAGTAATATGCGAAGTATGAGAAGAGGGGAATAATCGGAGAAGATGCAGCTTCCTCCCTTTCCAACAACAGGATAATGGCTATCAGGGATCCTCTCCTTGAAAGGAGAAATGTAATTTGTTTCTTCAAAAGTAACAATATTTTTAAAAAATCAATAATTCATGTTTTCTGCTAGTAAGACTTTCCTAGTATCCTTTCCAGTGGGGAGAATAAGGAAAATGTTTAAATTATTTTCAATTCTCTTTGCACAGAAAAACAACTGTGGAGAAAAATGTGAAGTGTTTCTCTGACAATTGGTTTTCTGTAGTTTACACAGCAGTAAAAATAGCTTGGTTGTGTAAAACTTTCTAGGAAATACATCTTTCAAATCTCCTAGGTAGAGAGGGATGTGATTTTTTTTTAACTAAAAAGCTGGAATTTTTATTAGGCTCTAAATTCAGACAGAATTCCAACTGAATCAGTTTCTTGCAGAAGTTTTACCCCACATTTCTCTATAGGAAATTCTCAGTCACCAGAATGCAGAGGATGCCTCACCTCTTATACTCTCCCTTGTCGTGTCTAGGGGTGGCCATTAATTTTGCCTCAAGTTTTTAATATGATTTAAAGCCTAATTTTTGCTTTAAATGTGTCTCAGGTTCTTGATTGTACCTTTTTTCCCTGTGACTTATTGTCTTTTGCACATCAACAGTGAGTTTCCCTTTAGAGTGGAATGGGAAAGTCTGGAGTCTCAAAGACTCAGAGGAGTAAAGGCAAATTCAGGGCTAACACATCTGAATATTATTTGAAAGGCTTGTAGAAGGCTCCTAACTTTGCTGCATAGGTTGGACCCTGGATCAGTCACTCCAAATTGAACATAGAATTACAACATATTTTTCCTTTTGATTTGGGACTTACATGGGAAAACGGACTCCTTGGTTTCTTCACGTGGATTCAAGATATTTGCATCTCTTTTTTTTTTTTTTGCAAATAGACAACACAGATCTCAAAAACTAAGACTAGAGATCAGAACTGATTGCCTTGTATAACCTTTTTTGCTTGAATGGATCTCCTGCTAGTTTCTCGTTTGCTTTGATTTGAGCATCTCTGTCAGGGTCCTTAGCAGACCTTCTGAAGATCTAATGCTATTGTATGAAGATCTATTATAATAATTTATCTCCTGAATGTTGCTATAATTGTCTAAGATATAATTTAGAGTTCCACAGTAGGCTGGCTGTGGAGGCCAATGGGTCTGCTGGACAAGGAAAGAAAGGAGTCCTATAGTGGGATAAGTCCTAGGTTCCTTTCCAGCTTGTGGTGACTGAAAAATCTTCCCCCAGAATGCTCTGTTCTGTTCTGTTAATGTACCCCAGTTCTGCTTCCCTGGTTGGCTCTGTTGGCTGCTATGCCCCCTGTTACCTGATACGCCCTGAGAGTTCCTGATTGGTTCCCTTCCCCTGGACTCCCGTTGCTCTCCCGGCACTTCTTGGGAACCTTGCATGAGTGCAGATGCATTAAATCTCTCCTGTAGACCTCCATGCAAAGACTCTTCCTGCTCATTCATTGTCAGACTGTTTTGCTGGCTATCCGGTGTGAGTGTACGTGTGTGTGCAGTGCGCTGGCTGCACCGAGAGGCTTCCTTGGAGGCACTTTTGGGAAGGTCACGGCATTTTACCATCCAACATCACCGCAACAGCTGGGGGCCATTAGTATTACGAAAAGAAATACCAGGTACAATTTCACCTTGCTTACACAGAAACCTTGTTTTTTTTCTTCTGCAGCTGATTGGTTGTATTGCATTGAACCTTCAGAAATCTAGAGGTTGGCACAGAGTGCAGAACTCCTTTTTTCTCATGGTGTAACTCTGAAAGTACTTTTCCAGTCACTATCCAGTGTGTCAAACAACAAACCCAGTGATGCTGCAGAGAATACTGAAATACTGTTTGTGTAGTCACAGCTGCCAGTTCAGATCTGAGACATTCGCATCTGACAAGTTAATACAAAAATTTAAAAAGGCTGGGGGGCTTTCATCATCAGCAAGAAATACTTTTATGTTTTTTAATTTATTATCAAGATGTTACTGAGTCACAGGATAATTGGTGTGAAAACAACAACTTGACTCGAAAACAGCATTGCTTTAGATTGGGATTTTCTATATGTCTGAGAAGGCTTAGGGTTGCTATTCCACTCACGCAACCAGAATTTTATGCAACAAAAATATCCTCTTTCTCTTTTCTTTTTAATATAGTTCTCTAGGGGAAATAATATAAGCAGTAGAACTGCTGAAATGTAGAAAAGTTGAGGTACCAACACTCCTATACTGGCAAAAGTTGCCTCGTTCTGCAAAATGCAATTACTCCTGATGAACTGATGAACATTTTGTAGTAATATATGGAAAACATAAGTTTAAATATATTTTAAAAATTCCTTTAGAATTAGTTACTATATGAAAGACCTTTGAGAATTAATCCAGATTTTCCAAGTCAGAACTCAAAAAGGCACTTGAAGTGTTTGAATTGTTAACATTCAATAACTGACTTTTCTTTAGAATGTGTCCAAAGGAATGGATTAATTCAATTAAAGACAATTACACTGGGAAATTTGATTGATTACAGAAAACAACCCCAGTAGGTTTGAGTAGGCTCAGGTTGGTGCAGGAGTTGGGCTGAGGAAGGAGAGGTTTGCAGAGGGCTCTGTGTGGAGGGCTCCTCGTTCTCCTTTCTGGGAAGGAAATTTGTCACTTTTTATGTCTTTCACTGCCCAAGTTCAAAACTTGACAGCAATAACCCTCCAACTGTATCTACATGACTTGGATGTTATAACTTCAATGAAAGACAATCTTGTGTGAGATTCTTTTGGTTATATTTCAAAGATTTATTCAAACTATATGAGGTTTTCTGAGAATGAAGCATAAACGATCATTTTTTTCCAGGACCTGGTTCAGTAAAGCCCAGAGGCTTAAGCATGTCATTGTGAGCCTATGACTGGACCTGTGCACATAAATGAAATCTTAACATAATCTTTACAACGGGCATATTCTTATGACTTTGCTAAAGAATGGCTTCAGGAAGGTAATTAAAGAGAGATATTTTTGATGAGTTGAGTGAAATCTCCTGCACAAAACTGGCAAGAGATTCATGTGTGAGGTTTCTTTTGCCTGTCAATAGTCTGTCCCCAAAATGTTCCAGAATAAATATGGTAGGAGAATATGCTCAACAGTTATACAATGTGTATTCTGTTTGTAAGCCTCATAAGGAAGATATTTGTCTCTTCATTAGTTGGTATTTTCAGTTTCCCAAGATGTTCTCCTTGGGAAGGGTGTTAAGAACATAAAAGAGTCTTTGTCACATCATATGAAACAGATCGTGAAGTATCTGAACTAACTGTGAAATATCTGAACTAACCTTTTTTAAAACAGCATTACTGCGGGTCAACAAAGTTCAAGGATTATTCAGATCCATCTTTTTCTGTTCATGTGCAAGGGAAATTTAGGACAGGGCTTATTCTCGTGAATAAGAAATATTCTTTGAATCTAAGCTTCCAGAATCTCCAAAGTGCACACTGTAAACATTTCACTGCCTCAGTGACAGCTAAGTGAGGATGCCTTGCTCATTATCCATAAAGAATATGTGGCACAGATGAGCCCAGAATGTAAATTTCTAAGGAAATGGAGAAAATATAATTCACTTTTCATGCAGAAATGTAAGATTTTTTTCATTTTCATGCTGAAAGGTTCATGGAAAATTAATTAGTAGAAATATAACAAATATGTTGTGTCGGTAATGCTATAAAAGTACTTTTCAACACCAAAGGAAATAAGGGAGGCTGCAATCACTGAGGTTAAATGGAAAACAGGATGAGCAAATGGGCCCTCAATAGCAGCTGTTCATTATAGAATTTTAAAATAAATTACAGAAATTAGCAGAAATTTAAAGAGGGGGAGATGTAGTTTTCTGCAGTGTGGTTTGAAATGCACTAACTGTGTTAAAATTCACCAGAGCTTCGGAAAATTTGTTAGCATTTTGCAATATGTTTTCTGAAGGGAAAGGAGATAGTTGCACTCAGTGCATCTTTTTGAGCACTGTCACAGTTAAGTGTCTGTGTGCACTTACCAAAACTGCAGCCATTTCAATGACACATTTAATTTTCCTGAAAGATGAGGGATTTACTGCAGTGCAGAGAGAAGCCCATTTATTTACTGGCAGGTGAACTGGGGCAGGCACGATTTAAGTGTCCCAAAACAACAAGAGGCTGGTTGGTATTTCTGGAGTTGTATCCATTATTTACATTTACTAGGCTGTGAGGGTATTTTCAGCAATGTCACACTAACCTCCATGAATTCTTGATTGAGAAATAAAAAATTAACCATATGGACTGATGGGAACACTGGTGGATAGAGACGAGTGGTTTTAGAGCAAGCACAGTGTAGGCAAGCTGTAACACAAACACAGAGTCAGCATCTCAGAGCAGCATTTAGTGCTGTGGAGCTTCCACAGAGGATTCATTCCATGCCAACCCTGCCCTTCACACCTACCCACAGAGCTGTGACTGGAGAGGAGTTTGCTTGTTTGCTTGGATTTCTAGATTTGCTGGGTTGTCCAAGCTTCCCTCAGCCATGGAAACAAGATTCAGAGCAGTGTTTGAGCCACGGTTTCCCTCTGTCAGATAATATCAGATTGTCTTTTAGCAGCCTGAGGAGCTGCTTGTCCCCTGTGCCCCCTCCCCTTTTAGGCAGGGGTTCTTTCCCTAAGCCTGACTGTGGGGATGGGGTTCCTGAGGAAATCAGCAGAAACAGGCTCTGCTGAGGTGACAAAGAGCCTGGAGTCAGGGAAATCAAATGGCAGGTGACAGCTTCGCTTTGGTAGCCTGTGGAATAATGGTCATGGTTATTCAGAAGCACAAAAGTGAAGAGCAGAACTCTTGTATGGTTTGTTTATTAGTAACAGCTGGAAAAGGAACTGCCTGTGATGCCAAGGCTTGTGCTAACCATCACCAATTTTAGGAACTATTTGTGTTGGACTGAGGGTCTCAGCCTTGGCTGCTCTGATACAGGGTTTGGTTTAAATATTGGTAGCTCCTGAAACATCACCTGTAAACTTCTCTCTCATTTAAAGCAGTCACCTCCCTCAGAACTAAAAAAATTCCAGGGTATAAAAGAGAGCCTGTATGCACAAGTTACATACAGTACTGTGCTTTCCACAGCAGTGCACAGCTCTGTGTTCCTGATCCACTCTGGCTGTAACTTGGTGCATTATGTGGGGCTTCACTGGTGCTTTTGTGTTCTTTTTATTTTAAAGCAGCAACTTCCACTAAAAATCTCCTTTAAGTGAAACCGAATTTACTTTTATTTTATATTGACATGGTTTCTCTCTCCAGAATCTGGTTGTTGGTGGTTTTTTGCTGGTTTATCATCTTGAACTGATGGAGCCCTGTAATGTTTCCTTGGTCTAAACAGAAGGACCTGGCTCAAGGTTCATAGGCAGGAAGCTTTCATCTGCTTTGAAAGGTGTTTTCAACAAGACCTCATTTAGTATTAGAGCCTTATGATCAAGAGTCTTTGAGGGATACACTGTAAATGGAAAGCATTTTCATGGACTTGTTAATTATTTTTAATCATTCAGTTACATAAATCCTGAAGCAGAGAGCTTAAAGAAAAGCAGATTTATTTTTGAGTATTTTTTTGCACAGGGAAGATTCCAAAAGACAAAGCTATTTCTGCAGGACCCTTGAGGGACACCACTTGTTATGGCATTTTATCAGATTGCTTAGATTTAAATTCTGAAATGTGCAGAATATTATCTGTACATTATCCAGCTTTTTAACCACACCTTTAAAATAAGAGGATCCTCTCCTGAAGAGAATAGGTGTTGCTTATCGACAGTTTCTGCTTCCTAATTTAAGGCTTTCAGTAGTGCCCACATTTAAAGTATTTTACATAATTCATTGCACTATTTTCTTCCTGCCCTAGGAAATTACAAGCATCTCTTGCTGTGATCTTTCACTCCAAGGATTAAGACTCTTTTCATATTCATAAATGTTAAGAATTCTAATAACTGATGTGTCAGTGAGCTCTGGGTGATGGTCAGAAGGGGAAGGGGATGCTGTGAGGGTGGCTCCTGCACACTGCTAGAAGTGCCACTGTTGGGGTTTGGGCCGTGTTAGACAACGGATACGTAACAAAGCATAGACCGTGTAAAGCAAAGGGTATATTTTAGGCAGAGGGTACGTGACAGAGCACACAAGAGTGCTCCTGAGAACGGCCTTCTCAGATAGAAAGGAGAAAGCCTTGCCAGGAGAAAGGGAGTAGGTACTGCAGTACAGTGAGCTCAGTAAAGATAAAGAGGAATGTAACTTGGCAAGAATAAAATGTACTCCTACAACAAATGTAGCAAAAAGTAGCAAACAAAGTAGAATCAACTATTGTATTAGTGTACATGGCGTTATCGCGTGTTTGGAAGCACTGACAGTATAACTATGGCTTGCTTGAGACAATAAACAGATTCGACTTTGCATCATATTGGTGTCGGTGTCGTCCCTGTCTCGCACGATAACCTGGAACCCCGGCATTGTGGTGACCCCGACGTGATTCGAAATTTGTCCAGGACCAGGAGAACGCGAGGAGATCCTGCCGGCCGGCGACAGAGGTAAGCCGGGCCGTCCGAGAGAGGCGGGAGTGGATCCATGACTCAGCGGAGTGCTGAGATCGGCAGGATGGGAGTCGCTGCATCAGCGACTGAAAAGGCAGCAATACAGAGTTTGCTGCAGCTGGCAAAGAGAACTGAAACTAAGATTGCAGAGGGAGAGCTGGCTAGCTTATTGGAATGGGCTCGGAGGAAAGGATTTTTAGTGGAGCCCGATCCAGTTGTATGACTCGGCTACTTGGTCAAAAATTGGCCATGAACTATGGGAATGCATCCAAGTAGGTAACAGAGAAGCACGAAAGCTTGCTCCTACGTGGAGGCTGGTTAAGATCATGCTGGAAACAATGGAAGGAGAAGCAGCCGTAAAAGCGGCTGCTGCCAGAGCTGGTGCAGCCGCGGGGCAGCGAGAGGGGTCTATGGAAGTGAAGAGTGTCTCGGACTTACCTCTCCCTTTGCCTGTAACCGCCTATCTCATCAGTAAAGCGGAGAAAGAGTTTTGGGGAGGGACGAACTTGAATTTGGGAGATTGGAAGGCAACCCCCAGCCCGCCATTACCTGGGAATGGGGCAGCCTCCGTTAACCCCACGGACGTGCTGCTACCTATGGACACTGATGAGACCGAGGGTCCTGTATATCCCCCTACTGCTAATGCAGAGATGCGAGATGTTGTGCAGGAACAGCAGGAGCAGATGTCGGCTCTGTTGAAAGAGATGCAGAGGCTGGACCGAGGGTCTTCTTCCAAGGCTATTAGGGCTGCTTATAAGCATGC
>VYZQ01055977.1:1018-14098 GCA_013400655.1 Mystacornis crossleyi
CACACAAGTACCGCCTTTGTGGCAGAGATGCAAGTTAATGCACACAACTCATGTGGAACTAAATTAATCAACCCTCACCAAAACAATTACTTGGCTCCAGCAAGGGAAAAACTGTATGTGCTCAACGGCTTTGCAAAAATACAGTTAGCTTGTGAAAAACACTAATTTTAAAACATTTTGGATTGTTTCTCTCTCAGAAACATCAAAAACTTAGCAGTGTCAACTCACCTTCCACACTGTCAGAACAGGAGGTACCAATCCCAGTGTCCCCGCTGTCAGAAGCTATGCTGTGTCTTCTCACAGGATTGTTTTGACTGCTTGATGAAATCGCTGAGGACTGCCACAGGGACTCAGTACCAGGTGACCATCCCACTGAGGAATAATCCGAGCCTATAAAAAAGAAAGCCAGAAATCTGTCATTAGAGATACAATACGAAAGTCAGCAACAAAATACCCGTCAAGACGAAAACTGAATCCTATGTTTCATAGATCAAGCTTGAGCCAGACTGTGTCTGTGTCTTGGAGGGGTTTTTTTGTTAATTAAAATCATTTTGCTAGATGAAAGCTTCCCAGAAATTCCAACACGTATATTTTTACTACTTAGAAACATGATCCTTAAACTATTTTTGCACTCTTTAACAAGACACTTTATCATTCGATTCCTATCCTAGAACTGATTCTCAATTCACAGCAGAATTTTGCACTGCAAGCCTTCAAATACAAAGAAATTAATTAATTTTAGGACAGACACCAGTTGAAGACTTGGCCACTGAGATACAATCATTTTCTACTGTGTATAAACCACATGACCGAGGTGATAAAGCCAGCAATGAAATCGTCAATGCTGATATCTAAAGTAATTCCTTATGTAGCTGCACATAAGCTGCCTTTGTGAGACATGTATCCATCTAGTGCTTTGTTTCACGTGGTTATTTTTTAATTTAAATAATCGTTAAAGTATGACATTTTAAAACACAATTCAGAGCAGCAACTAGTTCCTCTGTTCAAGGAGTTTTTAAAGTAGGCCACATATTCTCACAGTCAACCTCAAGGGAAAATTTATCACAGAGTGCAATCCCAGAAGACCATTACAATTTCCAATAGCCGATATCTAAATCTGAGCATTGTTTAAAGGCAGAATACTGATCACCACATTCATACTCTGAACCAGCAGAGGCACATAAAGAGCCTTGGAAAAAAGCACGGCTGCTCTTCATTTATATATGATCACATATATACACCCCCTCTAGCAGTTAACTTTGTATAGCACTTTCAGCAGGAAATGACTCATGAAGAAGTATCAGCTCACATATAACGTCTCTTATACTACGTGCCATTATTTTTAGATCATTTAAACACTTTCAGCAGTGTCCATCTGAAGTCGTAACAGCAATTTGCCTCTGCAATGACATCTGCTATTTCCAGCTGCACTTGTTTTCCATTAAATAGTTCAGAAAACAATGTAAAAATTAATGTATGTGGGTATATATATGTATATCCCTGCCCCCACACATATGAATACATACATGCTCCCCATAAAGCAGCCAAATCACTAGACCTACTAACCACAGTGGTAACAGCTGCTTGCCAAGCCACTTGAAAACTTGAGGAACACAGTAAATACTTACACAGTAAATTCCTTACTGCATGCGCTATTCAACTGTAACATGACATCTAAAACAGTCTGCTTTTTCGTAGGCAGGTTCTTGAAGGCCTCAAATATGCCTGTCCATCTCATTTTCCTCAACTTCATTCTCCATTGAGGTTACTGCCTCTTCTTCCCTTTAGTACATTTACCTACCTTTTCTGTCAGTAATTCAGAATCAACCAATTCTCCTTCCCCTTCATTCTACTTCAGCCATACCTTGTGGAATGTATTTCCTTCTCTTCCTTAAATTTAGTTTTTCCTCTCTTAACTATTCCAGTGAGTATCTTTCAAGTCCAAGGGCGAGGGGGAAGACCAGAGGAGCCAGACACGACCACACGTGCCCATGGCTCACCCTATAAAGAGGTCCCAGCCAAGATTCTAAGGGAATACCACTCCAGGTGTCATCCTTCATACCACCCTCTCTGTGTCATCACCTAATGTACTGAAGCGTGACGGTTTTGCACACAGCTAGTGGGAAACTGGGACATTTCTTCTTCTCCTACCATCCAGCACGCTTTTCACTAATACTCCGGTTGTTTTGGGAACAGTAATTTTACCATCCCTCCCTCTGAACAGGGCTACTTTCCACAAGAATTCCACTTCATCCTTCTCAAGCTGCATCTAGCTATTCCAGCAAGAGTAAAACAGACTTACAGAAGGCCAAACTAATTAAATCACAGACAGTTCTGATTTAGGAGACATTTAAAATACATTTATAGAAGAGAAATTTAGATTTATTCACCCTTTATTATGCTGTTTTCCACTATACAACTCTTTGGTGACATTTCAGCTTTTACGGCATTACACAGGTGTTAAAAGAAATGCAGCAGATAATTTAATATGCAGTAGTGGTAGCATTAACACAGCATTAAGTGTCAAACTCTTTAGATCTCTTGGTTAGACAAATGCTCAGCATGTGAACCTACACCATTCATACGTAAACCCCCAAAAGGGAGAGAGAGACTTTTCACTCTGGTGGAACTTAGAGGAATAAGAACTAAAAATACCACAGAACTAGAGTAACTTAAGAAAGGACTTCCAGAAGTCACCTACTCTAACCTTCAACTGAAAGCAAAATAATTAGATCAGACTACTCAGGGCCCCATCCAGCTGAGTCTTGAACACCTCCAAGGACACAGATTCCACAACCTCTCTGGTTCTTCCAGCATTTTACCACCCTTCGGTCCAAGAAAATTTTTCAAACATCTCAAGAGTCTCTCATGTTCCAAACATATTGTTGCAATATATCCCAAAAGATGCAACAACCCAGTGCAACTAGACTCGGTTAACAAACAGGGTTAACATACTAGAGGGGGCAGGCAGTCATTCCCACCAGGATCTCTGCAGGTACTGTAAGTAGAGAAAACAGCAAGCACCACAGAACACCCTGCTATAATCCATTCTCAGTTTTACACCTACACACAGACAGCCTGGGGATGCACCAAGCCCCAGGTGTGGTGCTGAAACATAGGTCCAGGAAGACATGCAGGCACATCACAGGATTAATGCTTTCTGGAGCACCTTCGCACCCAAGTGCAGTTCAGCATTGCTAAGTTAACTCATGAAGGATCCTTGAGCTGGTAGGCCTGAAGAGGTAAGTGCCGGTACACATCCATAGCTACACACAGATCAGCGTGAGGTCAGCAAGACGTTCCAAGCTTTGGCTCAGCACAGGCCAGCCAGATCCCATCTGACTTTCCAGGGAAATACACAAGTCTACCTGCACGGTGCTGTGGGCTCCAGAAGGGTCTCTTCAACCAGGCACTCACCTCTCACTTCTCCTGGGATGCACAGCTGGCTGTGAACAGCAGCAAGAGTGCACCCACAGTGCCATCACCAGGATCATGCCTTTTCTTTACAGCCATCCTGTACACAGAGGCGTGGACACGGGGTGGGGTGGAACAGACACTTTTTCACTGGATTTCTACTGCTGAGGAGAAGCCTCTGCATTTAAAAGCAGCATGTCCCAAGAACGACACTTGGTTTAGATTTTTAACAGGTAAATAGTATGGAGGTTTTACATATTTATTATTATTTTATATATACATTATTTTAGACAGGTCAACAGAACATGGTTGCACATGATCACTTCAAGAAATGCTTTCTCTTTACCCCCCCCGACATCAAACATACTCTTTTTCTTTGCTAAAAAGGATAGCAAATGACATAATCCAGGAGTCTACAGTTTGTAATGTTTCGTGGCGTACCCACACCTTTGTGTTACCTTGCAGACCTAATGGAGATTCTATTTCATAGGAGGCCATTACAAATATACAAGTGTCTGCATGAGAAAGTGAGTTCAATCAGCTTTGAAAAGCTGCATCATAAACAGCCAAATACAAGCACCACGATAGTAGAAACAAACCGAATAATTAAGTCTCAACACTAAGTAACCCATAAAATAGGATCTTATAGACCTCATCAGTCCAAGACATTGTTTAAAAATTAATATACTACTTTCATTATTTGAAACTCACCTTCTGAGCCAAGTCCTGGGGAATCCCCAATCGCTATGCACCCTGTTCTATGCTCCCCATCTCCTTTCTGGGCAGCTCTCTGCAAATGCATGATCTTTCAGCAAACAGTCTACACTAAAAGAACCAAGCGTAAAAGGGGAAGATGCACAGGACCCACACAGCACTCAGCCAGCACACCTGCCTCACCCTGCTGCTCTAATCTCAAACCTGCCCATCAGCAGCCAGTGTCCATCTGCCCAAAATACAGAGTGGGGTAAAAAATGCAAGCAAAAATTTCTAATCAATATTTGTGCTGCTGAATTGTATATTAGCATCTGTCTATGATTGTTATTTCCTGGGTTAGAAAAATCCACCTTTCATAGGTAGAAATTCGTTAGGATTCACTGGAAGAGAAAAAAGTAGTGTCATCCTAGCGGGCTGCAATTTCCACCAACAAAGATGACAAAATACATGTAAGATCACAAAAAAATCTCAAAAGGAGCCTTCTTTATACAAACAGTTGAATGCCTCCTTAAATTTGGTCAGTTAAATATAGCAACATAGTCCTCTGTTTCCAGCTTATGCATTTAAAACAGATCCCTTTACAACTAAGTATATAAAGCGCAGGAAGTAGATTATTTATTAAAAGGGAACAGTTGTTGAAATTTTTCTCCACAAAAACATGTATCTTTTTCTGTGTGTTACAGAATGCTGTCATCTATTGCTGTCTGAAAGGCTCACAGTTAATTCTGGATCATTACCACTCCTAATTTCAGTGGCATGCACAGATCCCCTGTGATATACATACACAAAATCATAACATCACTGTCTTTACATTTGGTTCCTAAAATACCTCTAACGTGCTTGAATGTAAAGATTATTATTTTAAGTGACAGCTATGGTACTGTTACTTTACCTAGACACTGAATGGAAAGCAACAGCTTGAACTTAACTGGGTTTCACACCAGATACATACTAAATTAAGAATACTGATTTTTCTATTCCACACTGTGACTGACATGGATTGTGACCAGAAGTGAATCACCCACGACAGCTAGTGCAAATTTACACGGTCAAAGGATTCTGAAGGAGATCTCACTACAGCCCTATCAAACCTAACTCATTCTAGTCATCATGGATGTGACCAGGCTGTACAATCGTGTTTCACACACGATGGCACTGAAGTCTGCCTGAGGCCCTTTCAAGGAAAGACAGTCAGCATTCAGCCCAAAGACACTGCCAAAGTTAATCAGGTCACCCTCACCATCTGTACCTTTACCCAAACCCCTGCTAATTATGCACAAAGATCCCATGACAGTATTTTGAAAGAAGTCAACCCCCCCTCCAGCCAGTTCTCCCACACCCACTCATATAATCCCTTGACACTGCTGAACTTATTCTGGTTGCCTCTTCTACACACACCTCCCTTCTCAGTAAGTTCCTTAAGGTGTCATAGCCTCTCTTTTGTTCTCCCTCCTGTCCAATAGGGCTGCATAACCACACATCTTTTCCAGAAGGAAAGGTCTACAGACAAACCCATAAATGGTCTCTCAATGACCCATTTGCTGTATTGTAGGAAAAAACTTACTTCAGTTGGAAAATGTTTGTTTACTCATCATACCTGCAAGATCATTATTGTCACAAGATTAAAGAAAATCTCACTCTAGGGTGTGCTTCATGCACAACAAGTCTTCACGGATAATATTCTATTTTTTTTTAACTGATGAAAAGACAACACGGTGAGAAAAGGCAATGGAGCCAGGGGAACCCAAAATGCTAAAAAGCCTTTCGAAAAGTAGACACAAGAGCAGATGTCATACTTTAACACGTTTATACAGGGCTTTAATAAAAGCTGAGAGTCAGCAAAAGAATGGTGGGACAGCAGCCTCCTTCAGTCTAAGGTGAAGTGAATGATAAGGTGCAGTCATTCAATCTGATATCCGGACACAATAGAAAGATCCTGGCATGCATATGTTCCTTCCAGACACAGGCAAAAAAGACTTCAACAAATAACCACTTCATAAATTCTTTTGAAAATAATGTTTAAAAAATGGCATCCAAACCCTAACCTCCTAGACACATACTTCCTAGGTGCACTTCATCTCCACGGTCCTTCTGCAAAGCAAATTGCAACTGTTATTAATGCAAATATCCAAAGTAAGTTCCAGATCTACAATGCAGCCTTTTCTCTTCCAGGGTGAGCAGAACATTGGAAAGAGAAGCTTCTAATGCTTTCAGGGAAGGTGGCCAGATGACAGTTTCAGGATCCTTTTTTTACAAACGCTCTGGAGTTTTGAAAGAAGGAATCTTTCTGGAAACTCACAGCTCTACCAGCTGGCTGTGAACTAAGATACCAGAAGGTCCTAGTCCTTCCTCTCACGAATGCAGCTGAGAGCAGGTGGATGATGCAGTTTAATTGAAGTGCAGTGAGAAGCAGGGTAAAGTGGGATGAAATGACAGCCTGAACGATTAAATTTTTACATTTCAGTTTCTCAAAAGTACGGTGTCAGATAGCTAAAGTATGATTCATCCTAAGGACTCATATCCTTTATTAGTGTGCTTTCTTGACAGAGCCTGCAGGCTATTTAACTAAGTTCTCATAGTTTTCCAGTTAGAAACCGATTAGAACTATTCTAAGCATGAGGAAAGATAAAAATGTACCGATATAGAGTGAGGCAGGGGAAGAAAAATAGGAATGTGAGAGTTTAACAGAAGAATATTGGGAGAGACCTTTTTACCAACATTTTTACTTGTAGAGGCTGATAACACTGCCTGTTATACAAAGGCTTATGCCTATCCTCTGTATTATTAATGTGCAAAAGAATTCATTTACTAGAGAGAGAGAGAGAGAGAGAGAGAAACATAAAATAGTAGAATAAAAAAACAGAAGAAATAAACCTAAAGAAGAAATTACTCAAAATACAATCCTCAAAGTACACATACGCCTGACTGGCACTATCACAAAAAATAGGCTATGGTCATATTTTAAGGAATATAAACTTGTGTTTCAGTTTCTTGAGAGCTAAATTTCAAGTAGATTGTAACCAAACCTCCAGTTTCTTTTGCTTCTCAAATTTCCAAACGTTAAAAAGTTTTTGTTTTTCTCCCCCACATAAGTGGCTAAATGCACAATCTCTCATCAGAGATAACTACAACTATAAAACATTTGTCTTCTATACAAAACAGTATTTCAGACTGAACCTTCAGAAGGCCTGATTTTTGACTTTACAAATGTGCACAGGACTGTACAACACGCTACAAGGTATCCCGTGCAGGAAAGTATTCGATTTAGAAGAAACAATGGCAACTAAAAGTAACAAATAAGTCATTTTGACAGATGAGCTTCTGAGCTTCTTGCCATGGCAGTTTAAAGACACAATCAGGTAGCTCACTCTATAACCCCCCAAGCAGGGTCTCAAGAAAGCAAGAGGTGAACAGCTCTGTCTTTCCATCAAAGCATCCAGCTGGCCAGCTTATGCCACTGGCTCAAATGGGTCTGAGCTGGGAACGCTGTTTGACATCAGAGCTAATTGGATCCACTGGTCAGCTGCTATGCAAGGGCTGCTCCCCCTGCGCAGACACACACTCATCCTGCTTCCCCAGCATAAGCCCTGACACTCCAGAGCCTACAGAAAGTGGTTCAGGAACAAACTGTCCTCACTTATGGAAAAGGTTATCTGCTAATTTGATTTTCTAAGCTTGCTCAGCAAGGGGTCAGACAAGAAGCAGTGCCAAGGAGGGAGTGGGAACATACAGGGCTGATGCCTAGCAGCAACCAGGCTTTATCCTACTGCCAAATTGCACATTGAGGCAGATTCTAAACTGGAGCGAGATAGGCATAAATCTCTGGCTGCCTTCGCTGAGGAGGACAAAATCTGCTCAGCTAGCAGAGAGTTGTGTTCAACTGTTAACTACAAAGGTGGTAAAATCCTTAAACTGACACAAGAATGTACTACTGGGCTCTGCCTTCCTTATTTCTACTCTAGAAAGCATGTAAACCAAACTCAAATTCATAACACACTTTAAAATACAAACACAAGCGTTTAGCTGTAGTTATTTAGCATCAAACCAATAATTAAATTCCAACCTATGACAGTAAAGAAAAAGGTTTGCTTTCATTTCATCACTGACAGGAGAAAGACCAAAAACTCAGTCCAATTGTTGATGGTACTCTTGTGAGTTTTCTGCTTCCAGATAGAACATTTGCATAAAACAGAACTTCAAAATACAAACTGCAGATGTTTCTTATTTCATGTTTGGCACACAGACTACAACTATTACCTCATGCCTGCTACGCTGGCTTGCCTCTTTGTTTTTGGACTCAATGCACTATTCACCCCATGGAAACACAAAATGATACTCCTAGTTTCCATTCACTTCCATACAGCAACTGCAGAGGAGAAGGCTACCTTTTAAACTTGGAAAGTTTGTCAACTGCAGAACAGGGGAAAGTCTAGGAAAATAAACACATTAAGTTATGCTTAAAGTTAATATAAACTTTGAGCAGCAAGCCCTCAGGACATGCAGTCAGTTCCTACAGACTGTTTAAAAGGCAGTGTGTTTGATCAGCTGAATCCTCCTATCAAAAAGAAGCTGATGATCACAGGTTATCATCTGTTTCCCCTCTTCTTACAGCTTAGCTTTATTGGTATTCAAAACCAGGTATGTTTTTCTCCAAGCTGTTTGTCATTCTATCACTTTTCCTACAGAATTACCTTTGTCCTCTCTCTCTCTGTTTAAAGGCTTAATTCAATCTCCTCTGTGCATGGGGAAAAGTGAAGTAATCCTAACTACTAAAGTGAGTCAAAAAATACTAAATGGTTTTAAGTAGCTCCCACACTTTGCAAAATGGAACAAGTAAGAATCTAGCAGTCTTACTTTAAAAAAGAAAAGTGCGTAATTTCTCTCCTCTTTGTAGTCAAATATCAATTCTAAAGATATACTTGACACTAACATAAATGGAGAAGACAGAGACTCCCCCACAATAAAATGTCACTGAAATATTTTGCCCAAGTGTATAAAATGAAGGAAAAAATCCTAGCGCTGTTAAGGAGGCATAATGTGTGCCATAAACACAACAGGGCCTACTTTAATGTGCAAGTATCAGAAAACTGAACCTCCAGGCTATAGCTTTAGTGCATTCTAATAAAGTATGCACTGACTTACAGAACTATGCAAGGGAGTTTCCACATTGTTACAACTGCAGTGGAAAGGATAAATTCTGTCCTCATGCAAGACATTACGAGATTTTCCTTACCAACTTCCAGTGCTCAGGTCACAGAGCACAACTTTTCCCCACACTTAGCTTTACAGCTTCCTCTCACACCTATTCAATATAAGGAAGGACAATACCTTGGAAATTGAAAAGCAGTAGTTAAAAAACAAAAAATCCTTCACACAATACACCATCAACTCTACTCAGGATACTTTCAGTCAAAACCAGCCCTTCTTGTGTTTTTTTCTTCATAACTACTATCACTTTTGATGTAAAGCTTTACATTACAATAATTCTACCAACCACACAAAAGCCTTTGTTCAATCAGTTTGGTATTTCACATGATGAAGAGAATAGAAAGATGTTAAGACTGCAACAGTTAGCTCTGGTTTTGCTAAGTAGCAAAAATGATGAATTTTTAAGCAAGGGTATTTCCAATGTTTGTTCGTGCTTTTAGTTAGGTCACTATACTTCATACTTTGTTTTCTTATTACCCGCAGAACCATCAGGCCTTTGGTCAGAGTTAGCCACTGAACTTTTATACAAAGCACTAATTCGCAACTACAAGAATGCCTCCGAAGGCATTGAGAATTGCCAAAAAGTATAAACAGCTTTGCTGAAGAGTAGGCATTCGGGAGAGAAGACACCATTTTATAAGAAAGACAGATTTGGGGAAAAAAAAAAAAAAGGTTAATTTGTTTTGAAGGGTTCAAAAAAGTTGCAGCTTTCCACACCATCTGGAAACTATGCTACAAAAGGAGTAAAACAAACATTAAAAACACAAGGATACCTTATAAGGAATCTCAGATCTGACTCCAGCATCATTCAAGAATGTTTCCTGTCTGAATACCACACCACTGGTCTCTTAATGCATCAGGAAGCTGAAAGTTTGAAAAGCATCTTTTCCTTTTTCACTTGTATTTGCTAAGTCTGTTTCAGTTACTGTAACAAACGAAGAGGCAGTTATGATTTTTACTTGACACTACTTGCACTGCCCTTCCTCAGCAAGACTCAGAGAGTCTCCTACCACCTCTTCAGTGATTACCCATTATTCTGGACTTGCTTAAAACTGTGAGTCCACTAATTGGTACAAGTTACACTGTCCAATGGAATTAATGTCACTTTTTCCTGATCCTCACTTAACCTTCCTTGGCCTTCCTGGTAAATCTGGGGATTAACTATATACTTCCTGATGTCATCTGCAGCAGCAAACCAATTCTGTGCTGGGAGATTTTTTCCACTGTCCACCAGCTGATTCAAGAGCTAGTCTATTTGACTCTAAATATCCCACACCTGGCAGACATCAGGATAGATGCTTCCTGCAGTGGAATGGACAGATTCCTGTCAGTTGCCTGACACCAGAGTCAGGCAACTGTAAATTCCCTCTTCAGTATTCAACTTCAGTATTTTCCTGGTCCAGCTTCCCCGGTTAGTTTGCTGTAAGGTTGAAAAAGTGCCAGAGTAGGACACTGGATGCATTAAGGATATACGAGTGGAGGTATACAGAAAGGTGTGAGCAGCCACCCACCACATTATCTTAGCTGCAAAAGGTAATCATGCCCTGCAATCCACCCGCATACACACCTACAGCAAAAACGAGGAGCTTACCTGTCATATTTTCCCACATTTCAGAGGCTGTCACACCTTTGAAAAAAAAAGAATAAAAAATTCTCAGAACTCAACCCTCTTTTCTTTGTGTTACTGACTCCTTTTACAGATGGGCCTTTCGAATCTCAAAAAACAGCAGAGGACCCTGGGGAACGAGGAACAGAAAGATACAGCGTCATTTACAGCACGGCCGGCTGCAGAGAAATAGGTCACTTGAGCGTGGCTGTGCAATCAATAGGATGTTCGCACTCAGGCAATCGAGCCAGATGCTGTGGAGCACAGTGCCCAGGGAAAGATAGCATCCTAAGGGGCAATTCCACAGGGGTCAGCAGTTTCTGGGAATATAAGGGATGATGTGTCAGGACTAACACACTTGTGAGCATATTTACATAGAGTTATTCCCTGCTGCATGTTCTCCTCCTCTTCTCCAGCCATCCACCTCTGGGCCTCTGCAGCTGATCTGCAGTGTCCCACAGGCCACATTTAGTGACTCCTCAACTTGCCCTAAACAAGAAACTTCATGGAGGAGCCTAAGGCAGGAGACAGAACCTTACTATACTTCAGTATACCTTCCATTAGTGTTGGCAGGAATAAGCTTCAGGACACTATATTTAGTATTATTCCAGAAAAGAAGTATCAAAACACAATGGCTTCCTCCTGAAGAAGTTTTATGGGGTGCAGCTGCCCAGATGCTGGTGGGGGCTGCAGGGAGGCCTGCGTGAGCAGTGTCCGTGGCTGCCGGGCAATGGACACAGCCGGTTCCAGACAGCTCCACGGCAGCCACAGCAGGGTTCAGCTGAGCGCCACTGCCGTGACAGCAGTGCCTCAGGGAAAGCATTTGTTCAGAAAGAGCAAAACACTCCCCATAAGCAATGAGGGAGGGAGAACAAGAGTGTGAGAAACAGCCCTGCAAACCCAGAGGCAAGAGCACGAGCGGAGGAGGAGGAGCAGGAGCTCCGAGCAGAGGCCCTCTGTAGGGCCCTATAGAGACCACGCTGGAGCAAGGCAACAGCACAAGGAAGGACTGTGAAGAGGAGTCGACACGGACAGACACCACGGCCAAGTCTGTTCCGCCTGTGACAGTAGCTGGCAAGCAATCTCTCTGTCTTCATCTCAACTCGAGCTCTTCTATTTTCTCTCCTGTCTCACTGAGGGTTGGGAGCAGCAAGCAGCTGAGTAGTCAGCCATGGCTAACCCATGGCAGAAGCCAGTAAGAAAGCCACTTTTTGAATCACAGTGAATACGCCTGAATGTGTTTTAAAGCTAATCACAGCCACAGTGAGACTATTTCATTGTCAGTGTACAATTTTAAGGCACATTCGGCCATCCAAGAGATTACTAACAACTCCAACCAAGTCAGCACTTTTTCAGCAAAAGAACCACCAGCACAGGAAATTACAATTAGTTTAACTCTCTAACCATTAAACCACAGGCAAGTTGTGTGATAAAAACAAGCATCCAAAGAGTACAGAAAACATAGCAGTTGATATTGAACAAGTATAATACTATCCCTCTGCCCCTTAACTAACTTGTCTACAACAAACAAGCTTTGCTTACAACAATGGTAGATGATCACCTCTGGCTACAACCTCAAGTCATGCAATTTAGGAGGCTTTCAGCTATTCTTACCACCATGCACCGTATTTTGAAACACGTGGGTTCTTTAATAGGTATTAAATGCCTGGCTAAAATCTTAGCATAAATAATTCGCAACTCTAAGAATCAATATTTGACTGACATTCTAAACATTATTTGGAGAATCCACAGGTGCTATTTTCCTATTAGCACTTCCTTCCCCACCTCCCCCTAGGGTAGATAGAATGCCTCAGGCTGCTTTTTTGTATATACTTATTCTGTAAAACCCCTTAAAACGAATGCATTCTTCTCAAAATTATTAAAGTTATAACTACTTCCTTTAATTAAAATTTTAAAAGCAGAGAATTACTGCAACCACAAGTCTATATTCAGTCAGTTAACGTGTAACATACAGGAGATCAGAACAACCACTAACCTCCAAACTCAACACTAAAATACACCCTCCCATCTATCATTCTTCTCTTGCCAAGCGTTAAGACATAAGTGTTCTGCACACATTAAAAGAGTGGATGCTATATCCATAAAAGTGAGTTGCCTGGAGGGAGGAAAAAAAAAAA